>AWOL01S0038460.1:2202-20504 GCA_000715115.1 Nicotiana otophora
TTATGCCTACCTAGATTAATACAATAAAAATCTCTCTTATATGCACTATGCAATGGAACTTGCAATTCGATCTTGTCGGTAAGGTAGTCCATAACCATACATGACAAAGAAATTATAAAATATTGACCACACATCCATTTAATATAAGTATCTATACCACATGTATCATTGAAGACACCTTTATGATATAGCCAACTACCTATAATAAAAAATCCCATGGATTCCTCTACCTGAAAGAGTATTTGATCGCAAACATTACAACAATCATTCATATCCTGTTTACTAGTAGAAAACACTTAGACAAGCTCACAATGAACATGACTTAAAGAATGACTCCCCATCCCACAACAAAAATCACATTCTAGCAATTGATTACATGAAAACTCATTAGCCACTTCTATAAGAGAAGAAGAAATGTTTAACTCATTCACAAGTCTCTTCTCATAAAATTCATGCCTCTTTCTTCCAAGTTGGAATACATAATCATCTTTGTCATACACAATTTCAAAAGTAAGCAAATTGCTCTTGTACTTTAACTTAGATATTACATATAATCACTTGATGTGCATCAAAATATCATCATCCACAAAAATTATAAAGTTACCAACATAAGAAATAAGAGTATAATTCATTAACTCCAAAAATACCTTGGGTGTTCTAGAATGTCCAAGAATGCTAATAAACCAATTATATACATAGCGTACTTGGACTTATTTACTAATGGAACATCACCACCTTGTATTTTTGTATGAAATGGCTCCAACTTAGCAATGCATTTAGGCAACTCCATGTCATAAACCCTTATATAAGAATCAAAATAGTCAAAAGGTTCAATAACAAAGAATTTAACCAAGCTTTTATCTTCCACCATTCAACAAGAATAGATATCGCCAAATTCATGTGGGAATCCAATTGGATCTTTTTCCATAATATTTTGCACCTCCCACCCCTTTCAAAAGGTATTTCAACACGTGGCTGCATAATATCACAAGAACTAAAACAAGAAAGAGTTAATGGGTTAGGAAGTAAAGATACTTTTTTTTTCTGACACTCTCTTTAGCTTTTATCACAAGACAAACGTTTTCCGCTCCCTTAGTCTTTTTTCTCTCACTAAAGAGTTTTTCTCTTTCTTCACTCAATCCCTCTTGTTTTTCTCTCTCTACCTCATATACTTTTTTTTTATCTCACTGCCTTATCCCTTTTCTTTTTTCTCAAGATCACTATTTACTTTACTTGACATCCCACTCTTTTCACTTAAGTCAACTTCTCCTTTTTCCTCTCTTGGAATGTCAACATACACTCCCTTACTCCTCTCATTCTTTACTCTCTCATATTTTCCACATTCTCTTTAACAATCATTTCATCTTCACAAATTTGTGAGGGACTCAAAGGCCCAAGAATGAGTTTCTTCCCATTAACCTCAAAAGAGTATCTATTTTTTCTATACTATATGAAGCACTTTTATAGACATATCATGGCCTTCCAAACAAGACATGAAAACTATTCTTGGGAATGACATCACACTAAATCACATCCTCATACCTTCCAATAGAGAATGACAACAACACTCTATTATCCAGCTTTACTCCTTTCAACATGTAGGGTTTAATAATCTCAACACAAGGCAAGTTCATAAGTGCTAATTAAGTTATAGTCATATGCTTTGTCAATTCTAAGGGCATGAATCACATACAACACTTTAGCTCTTGTTTGAAAAATAACTTTACCATTGTCTTCATTCCATTCGGTATACTGTAAGTTTGACTTTTCAAGTTGTTGAGTCATAGCTCTCCTCCATCCACTGTAACTACCTGTTTGAGACATCTTGACATAGATTAGAAGAAATATGTCTCAAATTTGGCTTTTCCTTCTAATGTTCACTTATCTTACCTTTTTCCACTCAAAGCAACTCTTGGTCGTTAATCTTTAGATTAATTAATAAACCTTACTAGTCACAACCTTAGTGATAAAAATGTGGAGTTAGAAAAAGAAAAGAAAATTGAAGAACAAAACCTAGGAAGAATAGGAATTGGTTCGTAGAAGAAAAAATGAAAGAATTTAAGAAACCCAAAACCCATTAGAATAAGGAAAGAAGTTCCCTTAATCTGCAATAACTGGGATCCCCTCTTTTTGTTTCCTTTCTTGACTTGAAAACGAAATACTTGAATTCTGAAAATAAAAATGAGCAATAACACTTCTTTTTTTTGGGCTGATTTTCGTTTATTTTTTATACAAGAACATTTTCAAGATGATCAAGATTGAAATCTTGATTAGCCTATGCTCTGATACCACTTAAAAACAACATGATAAGGGTCCAAGAGTTACAAAAGAAAAACAAAACAATTATGCGGAAGCTAAAAGAAAATAAAGAAATGAAAAACCGAAAATTAAAAATTGATTGAATTCAAGAAGAGTTTCTTGATTTCAAGAAGTTTATTATTGAAGTTGAATCCTACCAACAACAATTAGCTAAAGAAGAACTAATCGCCTTTGGTACAGAATTAAAAACAAGAGAGAGATTGTGAAACACGGCCCTTTATAATAACAAGAACAACAATAGGCCTAAATTTATCACTTTCTTGATTGCCTAAAAGTGATCTAAGATTTTGAAAAGGGTTTAATATTACAACCTTAAGTTGATTCTTGATGGTTGAGGAATAAATCAAAGAGTAGCTACATACAAGAGTACAAGAAAAATCTCACAACTTTTGTTGATATTGTCTATCATGATCTTCCCACAAACAAAGAATAAACCCCTTTATATAGAGAGGGAGTCACTTAATTCTACCAAAAAAATAGAAAGAAAATCCTAACTACTTGGGACAAAAAGTCCTAACTACTTTGGACAGACTGTTCAAGTACCTTAGGATATGATGTTGAAAGTCCAAAACCAATCTTGGACTTGGAAATCTTGAAAAGCTTGAAGGAAATTTGCAAGCAACTTCACACCAACATGCACTCAACTTCTAGCACGACTATTGTACCCTTCTTTGACATAAAGTAAGTTCTTTCTATGTTATAAAAACGTAATTTCATGTAGGACTTATTGGGATGCAAGTTTGGACACATTTGAGGTGCCAAAATAGTCCAAAAGTGTGTTGATTCGGACCTTCTTCAAAGGCTGTCTCTTGGGGTCCAATATTTCTCTTCTTGGACATAAATTTGGACCATAAAACCATTTTAACACCTAGCCAATTCATATCCTTTATCCTTGAGCTTTTTCTGCCAATTAACAACTTCTTTATTTGCACTTGGAGTCTAATGACCTTGTTTTGTAACTCTTTAGCTTGACATCTTGTTAAAGGCCCTCTTTGAGATTCCTATTCTTTATCCTTGTCCTTGAATATAGTTGAGCTTCCTAGGATGCTATCATCATACCTCGGACTCCCGCACTGCAGAGTAGTGAGTCAGTGTTGATCAGGTTCCGAGAGTTATGCTAGCATAGTTTGTTAATATGTTTAGCATGAGCTCATGCTAGAGGCATCTGAGGAGGAGAAACTAATACTTGAGAGGTTCAAGAAGTATCACCCTATTACTTATGATGGTGCACTTACTGAGGATGTACATGGTTTTATAGACAAGTGCCATCATATTCTGCACACCATGTGTGTTGTGGAGATGAGCGGAGTCACATTTACTACAATTTAGTTATTAGGAGTAGCATATAGGTGGTGGCAGGTTTAAGAGGAGGGTAGTCTAGCTGATGCAACCCCACTCACTTGGACTCAATTTCTAGAGATGTGTTTAGAGAGTTGTTTCCCCGAACCCTTTGGGATGCATGGTGCACAATGTTTTAGCAGCTGCATAGGGGACTATGTTAGTGTCAGAGTATTCCCTCAGATTCAATGAGTTATCCCAACATGTGCCTGCTTTGGTTGCTACAGTAAGAGATAGATTTTGCAGATTCAATGAAGGACTCAGTTATGGTATTAGATTTAGCATGACTCGTGAGTTGGAGACAGATACTCTATTTCAGTAGTTTGTGGAGATCACTCGAAGGTTTGAGGGTATGCGGGGCCAAGAGAGGGAGGATGTCACGACCCAAACCGATGGGCCGCGACGGGCACTCGGTACCGTACTCAACCGAGTACCAACATAACGTATCTTTTTGTATCATATTATCATAGATAACTGAGCCGGAGAGGCTACCATGAGATAAGTAGAATACAACATGTAATACCAACTTATACATAAGACATATACGCATATAAGACCAAAATAACCACTTGTACACTGAACATAGGCCGACAAGGCCATAATATCTTTTACGTATATGAAATCTATCTACAAGCCTCTAAGAATACATAATTTTCATAAAGGTCAGGATAGAGCCCCGCCATACCAAACAATACACGTCTAAATCAAACTGACCAAACAAGAAACTCCGTAGCAAATGGAGCACACCAACATCTTCCGCTGCACTGATAGCCTACTTGGAGGGCTCTCAACCTATCTATCAGGACCTGTGGGCATGCAACGCAGCATCCCCAGGCAAAAGGGATGTCAGTACAAATAATGTACCGAGTATGTAAGGAATGAAAATCAGTAAACAATAGACATGAGAAAACATGGAGTAAAAGACTCGACATGTATGTCCGAATAACTCTATGAATCATTAATATTTATAATGTCGTGCATATGCATATAGAATGTCATACCATGCATAGGTATATGCGTACATAACATCATCAAGCCTCTGAGGGCAACCCATCATATCATTTCGGCCACTGTGGGCAAATCATCAACGTATACTAGTTGATCAGGTGGTGGTGCGTATATAACGCCGTAACCTTTTTCCATATCCCATATACATATAATATACATATATACGCGTATATAACGCCATCTAGTCATGGGTCAATGTACATGTATAAATGAGTGCAATGCATGAGAATTATGTCAATAAAATCTCTCGGAATGGCATAATACCATTATGCCTTTGAGTAATATCATGAAATAAAACTTTTTTCAACATACGTATTTTTCTGATACCCATGAACAAACAATAGAATAATAAGACATATGGGGATTCAAGAACTTAGGCATCTCTAATACTTATATGAATAGAGTCATTTATGGAATTTGTGTATTTGCTTGTTTCGTTCATGTCGCATAGATCATGCCAAAAAGAAAGAAGGGATAGCCTTAACATACCTGAACCGATTCTCTTGACAATCCCTCTAACACGTGTCTTTTGCGAAGAACATGTAACGGAGGATCAAATTAGGGAAACATCCGCATGATATTCTTGGGAAATATTGTATCGTACTCCTTAGAACCGCGATAACATTAGGTAGACTTCATACAAAATCTTTGAATCAATTTCGTTGCTATTACAACATTATCTTTGCTGAAGCTTGCTACGTTGCTATGAATATATCTCTCTTTTGTGAATTATATCAAAATCTCATATGACTTTGTTGAATTAGAGAAGTCTTTCATGACTTTGTTAAAGCTGAAGTTGCCCTTTTCCAATTCTTTGTGAATTTGAGATTCATCTGTAAGCAAGCATAAGTATAAGCATATGAAAAAGTCTCTTAATATTGGGGTTGTGGGCCCCAGTCTTGTGGATGACTTGGAAACCTATTATTCTAAATATGCCATCTATATGTGAACTTTAAGAGTCACATTTTTGTGACTTTGTGGGCTGCCACGTTAAGTATTAAATCCTTATCCAATAATTACCCACTTATTTTCTTAATTAGTTTGTTAATTACCCATTAACCAATTACCCACATAATTAGGAATTATCTCAAAATACTTAAAATACTACTCACTTTTAATACACTTTATACACCTCACTATCATGGCCATGTGGTACCCTGTATGGTACTAGTCCATAAATCCAGGTTATTTTAGCTCGGGCCATATTTTATCCCAAAATGTCAAACTTCAACAAAACTCATTTCCTTCGATTCGCTTACCCTCTCCCATTCACGAACTTACGTCAATTAACTTACGACGAAACGTTAACATATGAAAATGCAGGATGCAATATCTCATTTTCTAGCGTTCATCAAGTTACTTATGGCGTACTTTTACGTATGAAAACACGGGGTGTAACATCATCCCCCCTTTTGAACATTCGTCCTCGAGTGTTGATTGATGCACTTATCATTTCCATAACTTATGTCTTCTGAATACCTTAGTACTCTCCTTTCCATCTAGGCAACTGTTCTGTGAATAATCCCAAAGTCTATGGCATTCCCCCCTTTAGACCTCTTTCTCATACCACGACTTGTGGTCGAAATCCTTCCAATCTCATAACTGTTGCTACCTTCTATCATGCAGCTTGTACGACTCTGACCTTGTAAGTGCGCCTATGCGACTCTTCTCTCCTTTTCCCTTCGGCTTTTAGCCAATCGCTAGGCCTCACTTTGCAAACATATATAGAATTATGACAAGTTGTCCCTCTGGGCGTCTATGGGTATACTGAAGTTCTTTGCTCTGTACTTTGTTGAACTTACGAATATTGTTATACCTTATTTCATAGCTCCGTTTATCCATCCGTATGACTTTACTGCATATAGGTAGGTCATACTATACCGTAACTCTTACTTCGATTTATCGTTACTGAGGTCTGCTACCAAACTCCTGGTTACTTTCGTTGTTTATCCCATATGCATAAATCGAAGTCCTTTAATTCTTCTTCACTATTATTCATCTTAACAATGACGACCTAATCTCATCTCATACTTTGTGACTTTTATCCATCAATCGTTGATTCACCTCAATATTTTTCCACAATATACCGTTGATAACTTGAAACTTCTTACGTAATACCTTGCCACATGGGTTTATGTTGCATCGAGGAATATTTGAAGTGTTTTTCCTGATCCATTTAGTGGCGATACTGTACTTCAATAACCGTATTTTATAGCATCCCAATGTGATTCATTTACATGGGTATTTTAATCCCGTACAATTCGTGAAATCCTCTTCAAATAAATACTCAATCGAAGGCCCAAACATCATCCTTTATCTATCACAATTACACCCTCATTCTATTATCAGGGCAGCATTCTATCACTTTTAAATTCTAGTAGTCTTAGACTCCTTTGAGTATATTTAGGCTATACTGAGCTTTCTATAATTCTTGTTCTCATGGGCTTAATCCCGATGTCTTATCCCTTCTCGTCACCTTCTTACTTGCCATTTCTTATCCTTACTCATGTCTTCCTAAAACCTTGCCGCTTTACCCTACTTTAGCGTGCGACCTATACATATCTATTTATATTACTCGCAACCTTCCTTCAACTTGCTTACACCATAGATTTCCTTGTGTTATTCTGGAACATCAAGCGAGACATCACATTGTCTCTAACTCTTCTTTACTCTCTTGACTAGGCCTCTCGATACCTAGAAACCATAGGGTGAAGGATATGCCACTAACGATGCCGCTACCATTCCTGGATACTGAATCCTAGAGCTTCTAACCTTCTATATGCAGTATGGATTATTCGCAACCTTCTGCATTTGAGTATCTCATACGTTGTTGACCTTTACTTTACTTACGTTAAAATCTCGCATCACATCTTCTATATCCTTCATGACCTTTCTTCCACATAGGTATAATTCACATCTACAACTTGAAGCTCAATACTTGCAACTCTGGTGCATACACGATCCGGTGGAAGCTTTGTACTGACTTCTTATGAGGCTGGTACTCTTCTAACCGGCTTTTTGGTAGGGCCCTTTAGAATATGGCTATTGTACTATCTGTCTTGTACCTGTGATATTAAGAGTGATTCCTTTATGTTCTAAATCACAATTTCTATTATTTTCCGGGTCCAATGATCCGACTCCTGATTTACTTGGTTGATGTAACTCTTTAGTTTCCTCTTCCCTCTGATCAACCTTTATGTAAGTTTAAGCTATCTTCCAATATGCGGATCAATTCTTTCTTTTAACTTATACCATAATCTTCTACGCCTGTATGTATGATTGACAACGTATATGCTGCATGTATAAAACTCCAAACTCTTAAGTGTGTTCATAACGTAACTAATTCTGGATCATTAATCGAATAATTCTTTTCGTTCCTTCTCAGATTTCTTTAAATATAAGACATTACTTTTCCTGGTCTTCCTGCCCCCTTGTTACACGCATACTTAGCTTATCTTAGTTCCCAAGCATGTTGGAATTCCATAACACTCATATGATTCTAAATATCACTTCTGATTTTACTTCCTGTTTATTAGCCACGGTAAGTGCCACTTCCTTATGGAGTACATACAATGTCGTTGTGAGACTATTGTTATAAGACCACTCCCTCTTTAGGTCACTGAGCTTAGGATGAAGCCTTCTTCCTTATTTCCTCAGCTAGTATTACATTGTAGTACTTAGGGAGGATCCTCTTACTCTTGTAAAGCTGCGAGCTTATTACACCGAATACTCGACAAAATTTTTGATGTCCTTCCTCGCCTATAATTCTCCGTAGTTTATGCTCTTGTGCTTGTAGGGTTGCTTGTGAACTTGATGTTTTGACTGTCTTCCCAGTGGCATTCTCTTTTATTTCCCTAACGCTTATACGGTACCTTTAACTACCCCAAATCCTATCTGAATATTTCTCAACGGTCACGATATCATTACATGCAAGACTGAATTCCCCATGTTGGGATTCACTAAGTTCATCTTGCACAATGTGTTGATTTGTCTGTAACCTCCTGTCTAGCCATAACTAGGCTGTTCCTGAATCAACTACCAACTACTGTATGGCCCATTCTCATATCAATATTCCACATAATCTTTCGTGGGTTATTTCCTTTGTCTTAACTTATGTCTAGCACATGCTCCTTCTCTATCAATAACATCTCGGCCAGGAACCCTTACTTTCTCTCCTTGACGTCGTGTTTGCATAATGTTCTGGAATCGTAGCATATCTGTAGGATTTGAATAAGTGCAGTCTCATTCGTTTTTCATTTTTATCCCATTCTCCTTTTACCATTCGATAATTTCTAGAACCATTTAATTCTGACTTCATGCCACATCACTCCATATTCCCCCCTTTAGAGGAGCACTAAAATTTGGATCTACGACGATCTATGTATAGATGTTTAGCCTCTTCATCTTTGGCGTCTTTCCACATCATCGATGATCCTTACTCGCCTTGCGGTAATCCTTCTGTACCAAGGATAACGAAATTCCTTACTCACGAGGGTGACACTTAGTATAACTGGCACATACAGTCCCTTAAGCTTAACTTTACGCACCTATATTCAATGGCCTATATTCTTTTGTTATCTCAAGTCCTGTTACCTCTCGTCTTTTCCTTCACTTGACTGTTGACTTTGTAATACCATCATCTTTTTGATCTACCGTTGTCTTCCATGTATCATATCTTACTCATAATTCTTTATTGACTCTCTTCTTATTTCCCGCTAACATCTATATCTATCACTTTATTCTGAAAGATCGAACAAGTCATTCTTTTGCTTTTAGCTCCCCTTGCCCTATCCATTGGCTCTTTGGGTTGCCTAACATTCTTTCTCCACTAGGGACGGGAGCTACACTAAGGTAATATTTATTCCTTCAAGGCTTCCAGTGCCTATCTTTGTAGTATTCCTATCTAGCTGTACTATTTTAGAGTGCACCTTCTAGGTGTCTCACAAGGAGATTTATTAGCACATTTGCAATAACCTCCGGAAATGTCAGCTAACGCTAACAATCCATCCACCATTTTGGGTTACCCTAAACCCAGCTAGATCTTGACATCCTTCCTTCTCTTATACTAATTTTGTTAGCCCCCATAGGCATAAATGAGATGGGTGTGNAAGATGGGTGTGGCTGATTGTACATGCATCTACTAATGTTGAAGGTAACTCAAAATGCTTATATCTCCCTTCCTGAATGGTAAATAATGATAATCTTCATTAGCTGGGCACCTCGTACCCTTTTCATCTTGCTCCTTTTACTTATTTAAGCTTGTATCTACCTTCTGAATCTCTCATTGCTTTCTTTTACCATATAGGTGGATAGATATTCATGCCTTAGGGATCCTTTTCCAAAACCTTAAACATCTTAGTACACACATGATCTGCTGAATATCTCATATTTATTCATCATAAGCGTGATGCAAAAATCGAGCTTCTCTGATTCAATTCTTCCACGACTACATCTCTTACCAACTGTGTTTTTGGATGTAGGCATCGTCGTATTATGAATAACATAGATTTTAGGAAATTGAGTACTATTGAGAGGGTGTTTAGTTATACATACTAGTGATATTCGACAGTACTAACATCCCTTTTGCCGGGGGCGCTGCATCTTTAAATGGATGCAGGTGATTCCACAGCAGGAGAGATTGATCAGTGATAGTAGTACACCTTCTTCCCAGCTGACTTGGTGAGCCCCACTTCATCCCTGGGTCATGAATCTTTTGTACTTTATGTATTCTATTTGAGGTATAGCTAGGGCGTTAATGCCGGCATTTTCATTGTACTCTTCTTTATCTATAGAGGCTCCGTAGACATAGTGTGGGTTGTATATTGGTGTTGGGAAGTTAAACTCGTTATGTTGTATTTGAATTATTATTTTCACTTCAGATTATGAAAAATGTGTGGAAGGGAGACTTTAAAAAATGAAGTAACTAATCGTAAGAAATTGGTATAGCAGACGTGATCACTTTATTATTTGATTAACGAAGCGATATATATATATATATTCTCTTTATTCAGGAATGAGTTTGCGTATAAGGAAATCTAATAGGCTTGGTCAACCGGGTTCACTCGGTTGAGCGCCGGTCGTACTCCTCAGTTTTGGGGCGTGATAGGCATTCCCCCCTTTAGGTCTCTTTCTCACACCACGACTTGTGGTCCGAATTCTTCGAATCTCGTAACTATTGCTGCCTTTTATCATGTAGTCTATACGACTTTGTCCTTGTATGTCACGCCCCATCCTCGAGAGGCATGATCGGCGCTCAACCGAGTGAACCTGGTCGAGCAAGCCGGTTAGATACGTTCTACCCAACTTACCCATGATCAGGAAAAGACATGATTTCATAAATTATACAGTAGGAAGTTCATACATACAATACTAAATCGTTTCATTAGCCATTGCGCCTTTAAGTCTCGAAATACACATTTCTTATAGTTCGAGTGGAACAAGTGATAAAACACAACATAACTGGTTTAACATTCCCAACATCTATATACGACCCATATAGTGTCTACGGATCCTCTAAAAGATAAAAAAGAGTCTATGATAGTGCGGGCGACAAGGCCCCGGCTATACCTTCAGCCGTGATAATAATATGAACAAAAGATACAATAAGTGATCCCGAGATGAAGTGGGACTCACCATGTCTGCTGGGAAGAGGAGTTGCCACTAACGCTGATCAACACTGCCTATTATGTAACCACCTGCATCCACTTAAAGATGCAGTGCCCCCGGCAAAAGGGACATTAGTGACGTCAAATAGCACTAGTATGGATAGCTAAACACCATCTCAATAGAATGAATAATAATACAAGAGGAACACTCATGAATTAAATAAGAGCTTCAAATAATTTGAAAAGATAAAGTTAAAGATCACATAAGTTTTCGAGTCAATTTCCACGTTATTAATTTGGGTGATCTTTAGTGCCGATATTCCACGCAGTGCCCCCGGCAAAAGGGACGTTAGTGACGTCGAATAACACTAGCATGTATAGCTAAACAATATCTCAATAGAATGAATAATAATACAAGAGGAACAGTCAAGAATTCAATAAGAGCTTCAAATAATCTGAAAACATCAAGTTAGAGATCACATAAGTTTTCAAGTCAATTTCCACGTTATTAGGTTGGGTGATATTTAGTGCCGAATTTCCATAATTCACAATACCACCTTATTCTTACACGGAGTTCGATCACGACCCGATCAGCTAGGTTGTCTCACTTCAGACATCAACCATAACCACAATTTTAATTATCATTTTCAGCAAAGTCACCGCCATGTGTGCGGCATGGTGTTCGATCACGGCTCGATCGGCTAGACCGTCTCACCCAACACGTTACCTTTTTAAGTCAATCATCTGACATAATACTTCTTTCATATCTTTTCCATTCATTGGCACTAGTGATCACTATTACAAAGACATTCTTGGCACTTGTCCGTATTTCATAGTTCCAGTTCCTTTTTTCCACATTTAAATATCAATATCATTATCAACAATAATAAGGCTTCCCATTCAAGACATTAAATTCACATATGAGTAACTTGGGAATCTTTGGGACATAGAGGCTTTTCGTATAATTTGGCATAACAACCTTTATTTTGATCTTGCCATGAAGTCTTAAAATTACTAGCACATATTCCAAATTTTTAACACATCCTCAAATGGTAAGATAATAAGATGAAGATATAGGTCTACGGTTCATTATGCGACCGCATAGTGACCACAGACACAGACAGATGTTTGCCCGTGTTTGACACTGATTATGCAACCAATATGCGGTCCGTATATTGATTATGCGATCGCAAAACTTGTTTCGGAGCTCCATTTTTGGGTTTAAAACCGACCCTATTTCGTTAAATACATTCTTTGGGCCATTTTTGAGCTATAATCTGACATTTTAGAGTGAGAGAAAGTTCCCTGGAGTGAGAAGGTGTTCTTCAATAATTGTTCTTCAATTCTTGCTCATGTTTTGGAAGACTAAGAAGGGAAAATCACTAGGTCTTTATCCTAGAAGTAAGATTCTACAACCTAACCCCTAATTTCGAAATTTTTCTGAAAATGGTAATTAGCAAGACAAATTTTGGGCATGAGAGTTGGTAATTTTACACGCATGTGATATCAAGGGGTGTAGGAAGACTGTTGAACTAGACATGATAAAGATTGGGTTGTTGAGTGATGGAATTCTCCATAAAATGACCTTGAAACCTTATGCACACCTAGTGTTTGATAAAATGCTCAAATGAGCTAGAACCATGATCATCTTCCTAATGTTGGTACAATTTGTTATATTTCTAAAATAGATTGAAGTTTCTAAGAATTTTGGAACATTTAGAGTGTAAGGAAGCTCAAGTGAGGTATGTTGGCTAAACCCTTCTCTTAGAATTGGATCCCACGATATTCATGTGAATTATGTAAGTACCGAGTGGTTTATTATAAAATTGGCTATTCCGAGTAAGATTGGGTTGAAAGGTATATGTTCAAAAAGTATTCCAAATGCTTTATTTATGTTATGTTATCAATTGAGGATGTGTTAAAAATATGGGTTGTGCATTAGAAATGTTCGGCTTCAAGTTAAATTCAAACGAAGGATATTATGCCAACTTTTGTGAAGAATCTCTATGTGCCTTAGACTCTTAATTGCTCAAATGCGTACTACATTCCTTGATTTGAATTGTTGTTGTTATTGTTGATGATGTTGATGTTAGAAAGTGAAAAGGTGAGCAAGAAATACTAAATATGGCCAGCGTGCCAAGAATGATCTTATAATTATGGCCATTAGTGCCAATAAAATGAAACGATGTGAAAGTAATATGAAATGCGATGATTGATATAAAAAGGTTGATGTCTCAAATAAGACAACCTAGCCGATCGGGTCGTGATCGCACACCATGGCGCACACATGGTGGTGATTATACTGGAAATTGTAATTGAAATTGTAATTGTGGTCGATATCCCTAATGGATAGCCTAGCCGATCGGGTCACGATTGGACTCCGTGTTAAAGACGGTGGTATTGATATTGAGAGTAATTGTGGTTGATATCTCTAATGAGATAGCCTAGCCGATCGGGTCATGATCNCCCTAGCCGATCGGGTCATGATCGGACTCCGTGCTAAAGGTACGGTGGTACTGGTATTGTGAATAATGGTATTGTGGACAATGGTATATCGATACTAAAAATCTACCTTTATGAGATAAGGAAATTACTTGAACCACTGTCTCGATCCTAAATTGAGGTTTGATGTTGATTAAGGCTTCCATTCACATTATGATAATATTTTTTGTATTATTTGTCATTCTATTAAGAGGGTGTTTAGTTATACATACTAGTGCTATTCAACAGTACTAACATCCTTTTTGCCGGGGCGTTGCATCTTTAAATGGATACAGGTGGTTCCACAACAGGAGACATTGATCAGGGATAGTAGTACACCTTCTTCCCAGATTACTTGGTGATCCCCACTTCATCCCTGGGTCATGAATCTTTTGTACTTTGTGTATTTCCCCATTTAGGACTCTTTCTCATACCACGACTTGTGGTCCGAATTCTTCCAATCTCGTAACCATTGCTACCTTCTATCATGCACTCTGTACGACGTTTTCCTTGTATGTCACGCCTCATCCTCAAGAGGTGCGAACAACGCTCAACCGAGTGAACCTGGTCGAGTAAGCCTGTTAGATACGTTCTACCCAACTTACCCATGATTAGGAAAAGATATGATTTCATAAATTATATAGTAGGAAGTTCATACATACAATACTAAATCATTTCATTATCCATTGCGCCTTTAAGTCTCGAAATACACATTTCTTATAGTTCGAGTGGAACAAGTGATCAAACACAACATAACTTGTTTAACATTCCTAACACTCATATACAACCCACACAGTGTCTACAGAGCCTCTAAAAGATACAAATGAGTCTATGATAGTACCGGAGATAACACACCCGGCTATAGCTTGAGACATGATAATAATATGAACGAAAGATACAATAAGTGATCCCGGGATGAAGTGGGGCTCACCAAGTCTATTGGGAAGAGGATTTGCCACTAACGCTGATCAACATTGCCTGCTATGTAACCACATGCATCCATTTAACGATGCAGTGCCCCCGGCAAAAGAGATGTTAGTACCATCGAATAGCACTAGTATGTATAGCTAAATACCATCTCAGTAGAATGAATAATAACACAAGAGGAACAAACAATAATTCAATAAGAGCTTCAAATAATCTTAAAGCATCAAGTTAAAGATCACATAAGTTTTCAATTCAATTTAATGTTATTTGGTTGGGTGATCTTTAGTGCCGATATTCCACAATTCACAATACCACCTTATTCTTACACGGAGTCCGATCACGACCCGATCAGCTAGGTCGTCTCACTTCAGACATCAACCATAACCACAATTTCAATTATCATTTTCAGCATAATTACCACCATGAGTGCGGCATGGCGTCCGATCATAGCCCGATCGGCTAGGCCGTCTCACCCAAGACGTTACCTTTTTCAGTCAATCATCTGACATAATACTTCTTTCATATCTTTTCGATTCATTGGCACTAGTGATCACTATTACAAAGTCATTCTTGGCACTTGGCCGTATTTCATAGTTCCAGTTCCCTTTTTCCACATTCAAATATCAATATCATTATCAACAATAATAAGGCTTCCCATGCAAGACATTAAATTCACATCTGAGAAATTTGGGAATCTTAGGCACATAGAGGCTTTTCATATAATTTGGCATAACAACCTTTATTTCGATCTTGACATGAAGTCTTAACATTTCTAGCACATATTCCACATTTTGAACACATCCTGAAATGGTAAGATAACATGATAAAGGATTTAGAATAAATATGGAACGTACGTCCTTCAACACAACACATTAAGAATAGCCAATTCTATAATGATCAATTCGGGACTTACACCAAGTTCATGAACACCGTGGGATTTGATTCTAAGAAGAATGGGGTTTAGCCAACATACCTCAATTGAGCTTCTTAAAACTCTAAGATGTTCCGGAATATTAGCAACTTCAATCTATTTTAGCAAAATAACAAAATTGAACAAAAAATTAGGAAAACGATCATGATTCTAGCTCACTTGAGCATTTTATCAAACACTATGTGTGTAATAAGGTTTCAAGGCCTACAACCCACTCTTTACCATTTTGTTAGCCCAATATCTTCTTACACTCTTTCGTCACACATGCGTGCAAGATAAGAAACTCCCATCCCCATGAACTATATTACTAATTGCACATTCTAGTTACATTTCGAAATTAAGAGTTTGGGTGATAGGATCTTACATCTTAGGATGAAGACCTAGGGTGCTTCTCTTGGTAATCTTCAAAGTTTTAAGCAAGAATTGCCGAGTAATTTGATGAAGATGACTTTATCCCTCTAGGACTCTCTCTCACTCTAAAGTGTCAGGTTTTGCTTAAAAATGGCACGTTACATCTATTTCAACAAAGTAGGGTCGGGTTTTAAAAACCCAAAAATGAAACTCCGGAATAGGTTATGCGGTTGCATATGCGACCGCAGAATGGTTATGCGACCGTACATCGGTCGCATAATTTGGGTGCCAAAACTGGAAAGGGACTGACTAGGTCTTCGGTCATTATGCGGCCTAGAGACCTATTATGCGGACGCATAATTGACCACAGAACGGTTCTGCGGTCGCATAGTGCACCGCAGAACCTCCCTTCGAAATATTTCAAGGCTGGGTATGCGACAAGAGTGAAGCCCACAAAACGGTTATGCGGTCGCATAATGGCCGTGAAATTGACATTAAAAATGCCCCAAAAAACTGTCTCACTCTGCAACCATTCTGCGGTCGGCAGAGTGGTTCTACGGTCGCAAAATGGGCCGCAGAAATGCCTACTTCTGCCCAACATATTCCTTCAACTCCCCAACGCACTCTTCAATCCAAAAAGTACTGCTACTATTGTTAACCTCTATGCCTACCCCAGTATCACGGAACCTCGGTTTTTTACGAAAATTTTCACGGGGCCTTACATTGTATGTGGGCTTATACGACTCTTCTCTCGTTTTTCCTCCAGCCTTTAGCCAATCTCTATGCCTCACATTGTGAACAGATATGGAATTATGATAAGTTGTCCCTCTGGGCATCTATGGCTTTACTGCATCTAAGTAGGTAACTCTTACTTCGGTGTATTGTTACTGAGGTCTTCTACCAAACTCTAGGTTACTCTCGTTGCTTATCCCATATATATAAATCTAAGTCCTTTAATGATTCCTCATTACTATTCATCTTAAGAATGACGGCCTAATCTCATATCATACCTTGTAACTTTTATCCAACCATTGTTGATTCACCTCAATATTGATCTATAATCTACCACTGATAACTTGAAAACTCTTGCGTAATCACTAGGGCTCACGTTGCATCGAGGAACATTTGAATTGATTTTTTTATCCACCTGGGGGCGATACCATACTTCCATAACTGTATTTCATAGCATTCCAATGTGATTCACCTTATGTGGGTATTTTAATCCTGTACAATTCATGAAATCCCCCTTTTTGTTTTGTTCAAATCATTACTCAATGGAAGGCCCAAACGTTATCATTTATCTATCATAATTACTCCCTAATTCTACTACCAGGGAAGTATTCCATCTCTTCTAAATGCTATTAGTCTTAGACTCTTTTGAGTTCATTCAGGCTATACTGAACTTTCTATAACTTAGAGAAACCATCAGCTCTCTTGTTTTCATGGGCTTAATCCCGAGGACTTATCCATTCTCATCACCTTCTCACTCGCCTTTCCTTATCCTTACTCATGTATTGCTAAAACCTTATCTCTCTACCATACTTTAGCTTGCGACCTGTCCATATCTATTTATACTACTCGCAACCTTCCTTTAACTTGCTTGCACCATAGATTTCCTTATGCTATTCTAGAATATCAAGCGAGACGTCACATCGTCTCTAATTCTTCTTTACTCTTTTAATTAGACCTCTTGATACATAGAAACCATAGGCTGGAAAATATGCCACTGAAGATGCCGCTATCATTCCTGGATACTGAATCCCAGCGCTTCTAGCCGTCTATATGAATTATGAACTATTCACAACCTTCTGTATTTGAGTATCTCGTACGTTGTCCACTTTTACCTTACTTACCTTAAAATCTTGCCACATTTTGTATCTCTTTCATGACGTCCCTTCCACATAGTTATAATTCACATCCACAACTTGAAGCTCTATTACAATACCTGCACCTCTGGCGCATACACAATCTGGTGGGAGCTTCATACTGACTTCTTATGAGGCTAGTATTCTTCTAACTGGCTTTAGCATAGAGCCGTTATAGAATATGGTTGTTGTACTATCTCTCCTGTACCTCTGATACTAAGAGTGATTCTGCAAAGTTCTCAACCACGATTTCTATAATTTTCTGGGTCCAATAATCAAACTCCTGATTTACTTTGTTGATGTAACTCATTAGTTTCCTCTTCCTTCTGATCAACCTCTATGTAGGCTTAAGATATCTTTTGATATGTGGCTCATGGTATTAGTTATTACTTTAGCCTTTCATGGGCGCTATGGAATATCCAAGATACAATCTTCTAACCATTCAATCCTTTATCTATGTCCTGGACTCAATTCTTT
>AWOL01S0038461.1:0-14878 GCA_000715115.1 Nicotiana otophora
GAGTGGCACCGTTCCTGCTTTCGAGGGCTCCGCGTTATCACAGTTGTAACCATAATTATATTTTGCCCGGTCACTTAAGAATTCCCTGAGATTGCCATTTTTCAATAGTGTCGCCACTTCCTCACGCATATGTCGGCAGTCCCCAGTCTGGTGGCCATTCGTGCCGTGATACTCGCACCATAAATTGGAATCCCTCTAGCTGAGATCGAACCTCATCAGCTTCAGGAAACGTGCTTCTTTAATATTTCTCATAGCTGATACCAATTCCATCACACTCGCTTTTAAATTGTATTTTGATAGCCCGGGGTAGGAAGGATCCTGTGTACCCGACTCTTCTTTGTCCTGTAAGGATCTATTATTCCGACCATCAGTTCTTCTGTCGGTAACAAACCTGTCTGCCGACCAAAAACCTGTGTCGCGTCCTTCGGCCCGTTCATAGGGCAAAAGTCGGCCCCTCGAAGACCTTCTATCTCTGTCGAAATCATCTTTTATTTTTTCTTTATTCTTCTCCCGTCCTTTTGCCGACGACGGGAAGCCAATCTGATCATTTTGATCCTTATCTTAGACTCGTACCGGTTGTGGACATCTGCCCAAGTCTTCGCTTGGAACTTAAGCAAGCTTTTCTTCACTTTTCGGGAAGCGTTAGAGCTTCTCGAATTCAAACCCTTGGTGAATTTTTCATCCGCCCATTCATCCGAAACAGCTAGAAGGACCATCCTTTCTTTTTGGAACCGGGTGACAAATTCCTGCAGCAACTCGGACTCTCCTTGTGCAATTCTGAATATGTTGACTTTCGTGCCTGCACCTTTCTGGCCCTGGTATGGGACTTAATAAAAGAATCCATGAGCATCTCAAAGGAATCTATGGAATGCTCGGGTAAAAGCGAATACCATGTCAAGGCTCCTTCGTGCGAGTCTCTCCGAATTGTTTCAGCAAAACAGATTCAATCTCTTGGGGAGCTAAATCGTTCCCCTTCACCGTCATTGTATGTATGTCCTGAGGGTCTGAAGTTCCATCATACTTCGGCATGTCAGGCATTTGAAACATTTTCCGGATTAATGCTAGTGCCGATCTTGGTTTGTACGGCAACTGAGTATACTTTTTTGAGTCCGGCCCTTTCAGCACCGGTGGTGCACCTGGGATTTTATCCATGTGGGTGTTCACTTCCCTCATAAATCGTAAGAGTTTGCTCTTGAAGGGATCGTTCTCATTGTTGGGTCTGGATCTGCTCCCCCCAGCCCCATCAGAGCCAACCTCACCCCTCGGTGTGTTTATTTAGTATGTGGCAGAGAGTTTTAGAATACTCTCGGTTTTTAAGGTCACTGCTTAACAAAGTGATCTTGATAGCCGCTGACGTACTAAAGAGTTATGTATTGGAGCTTACCTGTTTGATCTTATCCTGTTTTCCTTATCTCATGCAATTAAAGGTAACGAGACTAGAAAGCCCAAACTGAGCCCGGCGAGGGAATACTTACCGATACTGAAGTCGTTCCGCTCATCCCTCTTTCCTTTCGAGGAGGGCCTTCACTTCACTCTCCTTGAAGATTTGTTGTCGACCTCTGCATTGTTTGATTTGCGGGAGGAACTGGACCTCGTCCATTCGCGTTATTGGAAGCCCCCGATAACGCCTGCTTCAAATCTGTCATAACCTTATCCTGCCATGTGGGATGGCCTAGAATGAACGCTTGTTTCTCTTGCAGGACCCTCACCGCTTCAACAACATGATCCTCTTCAGCATCATGGGGAGTTGCCTCCCGAACATGTCGCGGGTACCGCCTATTGTGGACCGGCGTAGCATCGTTCCCCTCAATGCAGGTGTCATTGACTAAATCCTAGTGATGAGGCTGGTCTCCTTAGGCCTCAAGATTGTGTGTGTTGTTAACACCATTATCTGCCATATTTTGTAAAAACATTTGCTAAGATAAATAATCAAAACATGTTAGTAAAAGAGGCAAGGATAAACTTAATTACACGGCTGTCTAGGCCCCACGATGGGCGCCAAACTATTTACTCGTAAAATGGTACAGTTGAATTTATACTTAATTTCTAGGCAAGTGAATTAATTCGATTCTAAAATAATAAAATAATTGAAGAAATACGCAATACTTAGCCTTGAAATGAAGACAAAATAGCAGACACAGTAATTTCGGGAGAAGGGCTTCAGGTCACAACAGTAATGAAATAGAGGAATAAGAAGATAAAATTGTATAAAGCTTTGAATTGACTATAGCGTGAGTTTGCCTGAAAATCCGTGTGTCTTACAATGATAATAGAGCTCACTATTTATAGTTGCGCCTAGGGAACAAGGTCCTAGGATCATGCCCTTCTTTAATGTTAATTATGATGGCCATTGAATAATGTGTAACGGTGAGCATAAATGACAAATTCTTTGTAACGGGAAGTGTACAAAATATTGTAGAATATTCTCCATTAAATGCTACCAGGTGGCAGGAATTTATTACATCTTTATGAGCGTTATTCTTTTTGATGATAAATGGAACAGTTGTCTTCGGTTTTAACTATCCTCTACCTTCGGCTCCACGTATCACTCTCTTATGCAGCCACTTAGCATAGCATATTTTACCTTATATAATACTTTGGAACGTAAATCTGGAAGTGGTGAAATCAAGTGAAAATCTTTAAGCAAAAGAGTTTGTTAGAACAAATAAATGTTGACTAATCCACAGTAGAGAAAGAATTACTCGGAGCAAATCAAATTTTATAAAATGTATAATATGTATAGCTTAGTTCCAATTTGAGCTATAACAAAATAATGACCTAGTCTAAGTTTGACAACACGTCAGTTTTGATAGAGCAAAGCGATTGGTCATACTGACACTTTATGCTGCTTAGCAATATTAACAAAGAAAAAGAATTTACAAACAAGCAAATAGAAGTAATGAAATATAAAGCTACTGAAATAGAGAATTACTTACATCTACCAGAGCGCTTTGTTTTATTTGCTTTCCCCATCATAAGTTATGGTGGAAATATGAGCAATTTTTTGTCAGTATTTTCCTTTCTCAAATTCTAGACATGGTTTGAGCGATGGGCAGTCTACTGGAAGAGACTATAGATTAGGAAAATTTAAACCTCAAGATGATTCCTCGGCATCATATGGAGAAACGTTTCACTGCACAAAAGGATTTAACAAAGGAAAAGAATTACTTAACAACTAAGCAAAGAGAAGTAAACACAAATAAAAAGGTACTGAAAAAAATAAAGAATAACTTACATCTATTACAGCACCTTCATTTTAATCATCACAGGTATTCGTAATCGATCTCTATTGTGGGAATATGATCAATATTTGGCCAGTATTCCCCCTTCTCAAATTCTAGGAGTGGTTTGAGCAATGGGCAGCTAGAAATATATAGTTCAGAGATGGAAGAGGGCATCCTTTTAATGGGAAGGGACTAGAGATTAAGACAATTCTAGATATTCAGCTTAGAGAGGGAGGAGGGCAGCTATGATTCTGGAAGATATTGGAGTTGATCGCATGCGAATATCCCTAGAAATTTAAGTGAAGTGAGGTGCCGAAGACCTTCAGTCGGTAGTGTATGGAGTTCATCATTGGAACATAATGTTAGTAAATAAAGGGACGAGGGAAGAACTTCTTCCAGTAGTGATTGAATTTTATGTGAGATACAAATAGATAGATATTGGAGAGAGGTGAGGCTTTTCAGAACTTGGCTGCTTAATGTTTTCAAATTTTCTATGCTAAGACGTCGAATAGAGCAAGGCAACTCCCAATTTTCACCAGCAGGAATTTCTTTGTCAGTACCATCATGGAAGATTCTTAAATCCCTGAGACATGGAATTCTCAGTAAACCCCACTCCTTTCGGCCATTCACCAATTTCTTTCAATGCTAGATCTCAAGGACTTCTAAATTAAAGGGCAATCGTCCTTCAGGAAAGGACTCCGATTCTGGACAATTTTCCTGTACCAGTTTCTTAAGAGATGGAAGGAGTTCCTACATTCCTTCTGGTAGCGACTTCAGCTTCTGAAATTTTCTAATATGCAAATTATGCAACCACGTGGTCTGAGTCCCACATGCCATTGAAAGTATTTCGAGATTCTCATACTTTTCAATTATGAGATCTTCAGTCCCATTGAGAATCAAAAGCCTATTAAGGTTGTGATAACTATGTACACTCAAATTGTGTGCACTTGGGACCAACTCAGGTGATATATCTTCTATAGAGTCACATCCTTTTAATCTCAAATTCTCAAGAAACATGATACACCCGCTTGAAATCATCGATTTCCCGCAATACTTTATCTTTATTTCCTTCAAGGTATTAACATTCTACACCCTGAGAGTATGCCTGAATACGAGAAATATCCATGCCTCGCTAAAGTGAGACCGGCATATAGTCATTAAGCAGGTGCGGCTCCAACCCCATTACGAACCGGTAAACTCGATCCTCCATCTTAGCTATAATAGTGGGAGCATACCTAGCCAAATAATGAAACTGAAGGTTGTACTCCCGAACACACATATTTCCCTGCTGAAGGGTCAAGAACCTATCAACTCTGGCTCGTCTAAGCTCTGGTGGCAGATAACGATAAAGAAAAGCCTCTGTAAACTCATGCCATACCGCTAGAGAGGCATCCTCACCTCTGTACAACTCCCAAGACTCGTACAAATTAAATGCAACATCCTAGAGTCTATAGGAAGCTAGATCAACTGACTCAGTCGTTGTGGCCTTCATTACCCTCAAAGTCCTCTGCATCCTATCGATAAATACCTGAGGGTACTTGTTTGGATATGCTCCAGTGAATACCGGAGGGCCCAAATTAATGAAATCACGAACCCTTGCACTGATGGCCCTATCTGCATGACCAATACCTACTTCCTGAAGCCGAGATTGTGCGGCTACTAATCGCGTCAATAGCTGAATAGCATCTCTCATCTCCTGACCCGGTGCATCTGGCTGAGGAGCTGGTTGTACAGCGGCAGGCGCTGTAGCTTATGGTGCCCCTCGGAGCTCCTCTGGAGAGGGCGGGGTCTGTGAAACTTGTTCGAGCTCTTCCACTATGGATTTTGTTGCATCCATCGCTTCTGGTACCTGGAATTATCTCGGCACCTGATAAGATTCTGACGCTTCTTCCCCTTGGCTAACTTCACTCGATTCGGGAGAAGGCACCGGTTCCTATAATTGCTATGCCGCATGCTCCTTCCCTTTACTACTGGAGACCGAAATTGCATTCATCTCCCTTGCCGCTGGTTGGTCGCCTCTTATCTATTTGATTTCTTCGGGTGTCGATAATTTCAGCAACTGATGATACGTTGACGGTACGACTTTCATCTCGTGCAACCACGGTCTTCCCAGAATAATATTATAACCAATTTCACCATCTACCACTTCAAAAGGGGTCATCTTCATCACCCCATCAACATCTGTGGGCAGCAGGATCTCTCATCGGGTTGTCACGCTTGTGAGGTTGAATCCGGCGCGGAGTTTTGCGGCCGGAATGATGCTTCCGGTGAGTTTGGCCTGCTCTAATACCCTCATTGTATGATATTGGCCGAACTTCCTGGATCCACTAGAACACGTTTGATTTTAGAATCTAATATATTTAAAGAAATTACTAAAGCATAGTTATGCGATAGCAACAGTCCGTCTACGTCCTCCTCTGTGAAAGTGATGTCGTCTTCAACGACTTCCCGGAGTCTCTTGATATGGGTTAATGATACCTTCGTGTTTTTTGCTGCCGAGAAGGTGACCCCGTTGATCTCGCTCACCCCGAAGTTCATGTTGATCGTCTGGCGAGTGGCACCGTTCCTGCTTTCGAGGGCTCCGCGTTATCACAGTTGTAACCATAATTATATTTGGCCCGGTCACTTAAGAATTCCCTGAGATTGCCATTTTTCAATAGTGTCGCCACTTCCTCGCGCATATGTCGGCAGTCCCCAGTCTGGTGGCCATTCGTCCCGTGATACTCGCACCATAAATTGGAATCCCTCTGGCTGAGATCGGACCTCATCAGCTTCAGGAAACGTGCTTCTTTAATATTTCTCATAGCTGATACCAATTCCACTACACTTGCTTTGAAATTGTATTCTGATAGCCCGGGGTAGGAAGGATCCCGTGTAACCGACTCTTCTTTGTCCTGTAAGGATCTGTTATTCCGACCATCAGTTCTTTTGTCGGTAACAAACCTGTCCGCCGACCGAAAACCTGTGTCGCGTCCTTCGGCCCGTTCATAGGGCAAAAGTCGGCCCCTCGAAGACCTTCTATCTCTGTCGAAATCATCTTTTATTTTTTCTTTATTCTTCTCCCGTCCTTTTGTCGACGACGGGTAGCCAATCTGATCATTTTGATCCTTATCTTAGACTCGTACCGGTTGTGGACATCTGCCCAAGTCTTCGCTTGGAACTTAAGCAAGCGTTTCTTCAATTTTCGGGAAGCGTTAGAGCTTCTCGAATTCAAACCCTTGGTGAATTCTTCAGCCGCCCATTCATCCGAAACAGCCAGAAGGACCATCCTTTCTTTTTGGAACCGGGTGACAAATTCCTGCAGCAACTCGGACTCTCCTTGTGCAATTCTGAATATGTTGACTTTCGTGCCTGCACCTTTCTGGCCCTGGTATGGGACTTAATAAAAGAATCCATGAGCATCTCAAAGGAATCTATGGAATGCTCGGGTAAAAGCGAATACCATGTCAAGGCTCCTTCGTGCGAGTCTCTCCGAATTGTTTCAGCAAAACAGATTCAATCTCTTGGGGAGCTAAATCGTTCCCCTTCACCGTCATTGTATGTATGTCCTGAGGGTCTGAAGTTCCATCATACTTCGGCACGTCAGGCATTTGAAACGTTTTCCGGATTAATGCTAGTGCCGATCTTGGTTTGTACGGCAACTGAGTATACTTTTTTGAGTCCGGCCCTTTCAGCATCGGTGGTGCACCTGGGATTTTATCCATGTGGGTGTTCACTTCCCTCATAAATCGTAAGAGTTTGCTCTTGAAGGGATCGTTCTCATTGTTGGGTCCGGTTCTGCTCCCCTCAGCCCCATCAGAGCCAACCTCACCCCTCGGTGTATTTATTTAGTATGTGGCAGAGAGTTTTAGAATACTCTCGATTTTTAAGGTCACTGCTTAACAAAGCGATCTTGATAGCCGCTGACGTACTAAGGAGTTATGTATTGGAGCTTACCTGTTTGATCTTATCCCGTTTTCCTTATCTCATGCAATTAAAGGTAACGAGACTAGAAAGCCCAAACTGAGCCCGGCGAGGGAATACTTACCGATACTGAAGTCGTTCCGCTCGTCCCTCTTTCCTTTCGAGGAGGGCCTTCACTTCACTCTCCTTGAAGATTTGTTGTCGACCTCTGCATTGTTTGATTTGCGGGAGGAACTGTACCTCGTCCATTCGCGTTATTGGAAGCCCCCGATAACGCCTGCTTCAAATCTGTTATAACCTTATCCTGCCATGTGAGATGGCCTAGAATGACCGCTTGTTTCTCTTACAGGACCCTCACCGCTTCAACAACATGATCCTCTTCAGCATCATGGGGAGTTGCCTCCCGAACATGTCGCGGGTACTGCTTGTTGTGGACCGGCGTAGCATCGTTCCCCTCAATGCAGGTGTCATTGACTGAATCCTGGTGATGAGGCTGGTCTCCTTAGGCCTCAAGATTGTGTGTGTTGTTAACACCATTATCTGCCATTTTTTTCAAAAAAATTGCTAAGATAAATAATCAAAACATGTTAGTAAACGAGGCAAGGATAAACTTAATTACACGGCTGTCTAGGCCCCACGATGGGCGCCAAACTATTTACTCGTAAAATGGTACAGTTGAATTTATACTTAATTTCTAGGCAAGTGAATTAATTCGATTCTACAATAATAAAATAATTGAAGAAATACGCAATACTTAGCCTTGAAATGAAGACAAAATAGCAGACACAGTAATTTCGGGAGAAGGGCTTCAGGTCACAACAGTAATGAAATAGAGGAATAAGAAGATAAAATTGTATAACGCTTTGAATTGACTATAGCGTGAGTTTGCCTGAAAATCCGTGTGTCTTACAATAATAATAGAGCTTACTATTTATAGTTGCGCCTAGGGAACAAGGTCCTAGGATCATGCCCTTCTTTAATGTTAATTATGATGGCCATTGAAGAATGTGTAACGGTGAGCATAAATGACAAATTCTTTGTAACGGGCAGTGTACTAAATATTGTAGAATATTCTCCATTAAATGCTATCAGGTGGCAGGAATTTATTACATCTTTATGAGCGTTATTCTTTTTGGTGATAAATGGAACAGTTGTCTTCGGTTTTAACTATCTTCTACCTTCGGCTCCACGTGTCACTCTTTTATGCAGCCACTTAGCATAGCATATTTTACCTTATATAATACTTTGGAACGTAAATCTGGAAATGGTGAAATCAAGTGAAAATCTTTAAGCAAAAGAGTTTGTTAGAACAAATAAATGTTGACTAATCCACAGTAGAGAAAGAATTACTCGGAGCAAATCAAATTTTATAAAATGTATAATATGTATAGCTTAGTTCCAATCTGAGCTATAACAAAATAATGACCTAGTCTAAGTTTGACAACACGTCAGTTTTGATAGAGCAAAGCGATTGGTCATACTGATACTTTATGCTGCTTAGCAATATTAACAAAGAAAAAGAATTTACAAACAAGCAAAGAGAAGTAATGAAATATAAAGCTACTGAAATAGAGAATTACTTACATCTGCCAGAGCGCTTTGTTTTATTTGCTTTCCCCATCATAAGTTATGGTGGAAATATGAGCAATTTTTTGTCAGTATTTTCCTTTCTCAAATTCTAGACATGGTTTGAGTGATGGGCAGTCTACTGGAAGAGACTATAGATTAGGAAACTTTAAACCTCAAGATGATTCCTCGGCATCATATGGAGAAATGTTTCACTGCACAAAAGGATTTAACAAAGGAAAAGAATTACTTAACAACTAAGCAAAGAGAAGTAAACACAAATAAAAAGGTACTGAAAAAAATAAAGAATAACTTACATCTATTACAGCACCTTCATTTTAATCATCACAGGTATTCGTAATCGATCTCTATTGTGGGAATATGATCAATATTTGGCCAGTATTCCCCCTTCTCAAATTCTAGGAGTGGTTTGAGCAATGGGCAACTAGAAATATATAGTTCAGAGATGGAAAAGGGCATCCTTTTAATGGGAAGGGACTGGAGATTAAGACAATTCTAGATATTCAGCTTAGAGAGGGAGGAGGGCAGCTATGATTCTGGAAGATATTGGAGTTGATCGCATGCGAATATCCCTAGAAATTTAAGTGAAGTGAGGCGCCGAAGACCTTCAGTCGGTAGTGTATGGAGTTCATCATTGGAACATAATGTTAGTAAAGAAAGGGACGAGGGAAGACCTTCTTCCAGTAGTGATTGAATTTTATGTGAGATACAAATAGATAGATATTGGAGAGAGGTGAGGCTTTTCAGAACTTGGCTGCTTAATGTTTTCAAATTTTCTATGCTAAGACGTCAAATAGAGCAAGGCAACTCCCAATTTTCACCAGCAGGAATTTCTTCGTCAGTACCATCATGGAAGATTCTTAAATCCCTGAGACATGGAAGTCTCAGTAAACCCCACTCCTTTCGGCCATTCACCAATTTCTTTCAATGCTAGATCTCAAGGACTTCTAAATTAAAGGGCAATCGTCCTTCAGGAAAGGACTCCGATTCTGGACAATTTTCCTGTACCAGTTTCTTAAGAGATGGAAGGAGTTCCTACATTCCTTCTGGTAGCGACTTCAGCTTCTGGAAGTTTCTAATATGCAAATTATGCAACCACGTGGTCTGAGTCCCACATGCCATTGAAAGTATTTCGAGATTCTCATATTTTTCAATTATGAGATCTTCAGTCCCATTGAGAATCAAAAGCCTATTAAGGTTATGATAACTATGTACACTCAAATTGTGTGCACTTGGGACCAACTCAGGTGATATATCTTCTATAGAGTCACATCCTTTTAATCTCAAATTCTCAAGAAACATGATACACCCGCTTGAAATCATCGATTTCCCGCAATACTTTATCTTTATTTCCTTCAAGGTATTAACATTCTACACCCTGAGAGTATGCCTGAATACGAGAAATATCCATGTCTCGCTAAAGTGAGACCGGCATATAGTCATTAAGCAGGTGCGGCTCCAACCCCATCACAAACCGGTAAACTCGATCCTCCATCTTAGCTATAATAGTGGGAGCATACCTAGCCAAATAATCAAACTGAAGGTTGTACTCCCGAACACTCATATTTCCCTGCCGAAGGGTCAAGAACCTATCAACTCTGGCTCGTCTAAGCTCTGGTGGCAGATAACGACAAAGAAAAGCCTCTGTAAACTCATGCCATACCGCTAGAGAGGCATCCTCACCTCTGGACAACTCCCAAGACTCGTACCAATTAAATGCAACATCCTAGAGTCTATAGGAAGCTAGATCAACTGACTCAGTCATTGTGGCCTTCATTACCCTCAAAGTCCTCTGCATCCTATCGATAAATACCTGAGGGTCCTCGTTTGGATCTGCTCCAGTGAATACCGGAGGGCCCAAATTAATGAAATCATGAACCCTTGCACTGATGGCCCTATCTGCATGACCAATACCTACTTCCTGATGCCGAGATTGTGCGGCTACTAATCGAGTCAATAGCTGAATAGCATCTCTTATCTCCTGACCCGGTGCATCTGGCTGAGGAGCTGGTTGTACAGCGGAAGGGCTGTAGCTTATGGTGCCCCTCGGAGCTCCTCTGGAGAGGGCGGGGTATGTGAAGTCTGAGATGGAATCTCACTATGAGACTCTCCCCGAGTCATGGTAACTCGTGGCGCTCAATTAATAGTCTCATCAGCCACGGACTTGCCCTTCTGGGCGACAGTAGCCTTCTTAGGCATCGCTAAACATATAACATATCGTTAGGGAAATTAATCCTTATATCACACGATCTAAGATAAGAAAGAAGGATAACATCCTATATGTCCTGTAGCCTCCTGTTTATAAATGTGGTGCACAACACACTCATAAACAAGACTCTACTAGACTCGGTTCGTAGACAACCCTAGGACAGAACTGCTCTGATACCACTTTTGTCACGACCCAAACCGATGGGCCATGACGAGTGCCCGAGTCCTACCTGTCGAACACCCCTAAGCATGTGTCTAAGATATAAACATGAATTAAGGGTAGGTCATGAACCACATCTGTCTATAAACTGCTAAATCACATGAATAAAATTGTCACACCCCAAACTCGGGGAGCGCGACCGGCGCTCAACCGAGAGAACCCGGCCGAGCAAGCCTGTTAAATTTCCTTCTACCCAAACTCATCCATAAATAAAGAGGATATGTACTCCATTAATCAAACACTGAAAAGATTGTATTAACAACTTCCTTTTTATTCCCATTAGCAGTTTCATTCATAATTTTCAAAATATTACTAGTTTATAGAATTAATGAAAAATATGATTTCCAAATACCAACATTTCTAGTTCAATTCCCCAACATCAACCACAACCTGTCTACGGAGCCTCTAAGTACAATAGAAGAGTAATATGGAAATGTCGGCAACAAGGCCCCGCCTATACCTCAAAACACAGTACATGAGAAACAAAAGATACATGACCCCGAAATGAAGTGGGGCTCACCAAATCAGCTAAAAAGAGTGTACTGCTATCACTTATCAATGTCGCCTACTGTAGAACCACATGCATCCATTAAAGATGCAGCGCCCCGGCAAAAGGGACGTTAGTACTGTCGAATAGCACTAGTATGTATAGCTAAAAATCCTCTTTCAAAATAGAATGCCCATATAAGTAAAGGCAATATATAGAAATAGTAAGTCACAATCAACAATATCCAAATGTCCAGTTAAAACATAATAATACGAACTTCATATATAATTTTTGGTTGGGAGATCATTAGCACCGATATACCACCGTCTTCCTTAGCACGGAGTCCGATCATGCCCGATCGGCTAGGCCATCTCTTCATGGATAATGTGGTTTGACAGGTGATGCGAAAGAAAGTTGTTACCAAGAGTAGTACCACCATGTGCGCAACATGGCGTCTGATCTCTACCCGATCAGCTAGGCCGCCTTCCCACATACGCCGTGTGGGTTGACTTTTCCAATCCACAAAGGTTCCAATTTCATCCCAATTAAGAGGAATAATATCACAATTTCTCAAAGGTTTCAATTTCATCCCAAATAAGGGGAATAATCACAATCCACCCATATACCGGCACGTGTAGTTTCAGGTGTGGGCCTTATGACCCACCCTTCCTCGATTTTGCTAATGATGCTCCCAAAATAATTTTTGATTTTATTTGCAAACTGAAATATCATAAATACAATTGTACTCACCTCAACATCTTTCACATTTTATAAAGTCTCATTAGTATTTTCAGTCATTCACAACAATAATATTTCCTTGGCTCATTAGGCCATTCACAAGATTCTTTATTCCTGACACGATGGCCGTATTTCATATTCCACACCTTCACCTCTTTCAATTTCAAAGATCACCATCAAATATCAACATATAGAAAATTTTAAAAATCATATACTTCCAATCCATTTGAAACGGGAACTTCAAACACAAATGGTTTTTTCCCAAAGAATGAGGCATACCAACCAACAATAGAAATACACATGAAAAATCATAAACTGTCAATACACCATTTACTCTTGCAACACTCTTCCCCAGAATTGATAATGTACAATTTCAATAATGAGTATATAGAACTCGAATCACACTAGATATATTTATAAAGCAAAGTATTAGTTAAAGCAACCACTAATGGGCATGAATTGAGTACAATAGCTTTTAAGCAATTCTATCTTCGAAGTCATTTGTTTAAACAATTGAGTCGAGGCTCATTTCATATTCTTTATCGCATCTTCTCAAATCATTTGCACTACTAGCCACAATCATAACTTAACTTCTTGGCATGTTGGCCACAGTATATATCCCCAATTAACTTATTTCACTTCCAACCATCTTTATAGATTATCAACAATAACACATTTCCAAATCAAGACTTTAGGTACACATATGAGCAATTAAGAGTCTTAAGAATATTGAGATTTTCTCACACAATTGGTATACTAGTTCTCATTTAAAACATAACTCAAAGCCACAATATTTTAATACGCAACCCATACTTTGAACATCTATCTTTCGACATAAGGCTCATTCGAAATAAACAAGTTTATAGGGAATAACCCAGAATATAGAAGTTAGGAATCTTGAGCCAATCGTACTTGATCTTACGGAAACATTATGGATATCTATTCTAAGAGAGAAAGTTTAGCCAACATACCTCGCTTTGAGCTTTCGTTAAATTACTACAACGTTTCGAAAATTCTAGCAATCCCAATCTATTTTGAGACATAACAAAATTGAACCATAATTAGGAAGATATTCATGGTCTCAGCTCATTTGAGCATTTTATCAGACACTAGGTGTGCCAATTTAACCACAAGGTTCTTCTACAAGNGAGCATTTTATCAAATACTAGGTGTGCAAATTTAACTACAAGGTTCTTCTACAAGATTTCCTTCACTCCACAACCCAATATTTACTTATTTGAGCTCATGAAACTTCCCACAAACCTTTTTAGTACACGCATGTACAAATAATACTATTATACCCAAGAATCATACTCCAATTCAACCTTCTTTTACCCAAATTCGAAATTGAAAACTAGGGTATGGAACCTTACCTCTTAGATGAAGATCTTGTGGGTTTTCCTTGTTAATCTTCCAAGATCTGAGCAAGACTTGATGAATAATTAGCCTAGGGTCTCCTCTCTCTCTAAAACACTCTCCCTTCTCTCTAAAACATCAGATGTTTGCTCAAAAATGGCACAAAGCGTGTATTTAACGAAGTAGGGTCGGGTTTTAAAAACTCAAAAATGGAGCTCCAAAACAGGTTCTGCGGTCATATATGCGACCGCATATCAGTCGCATAATTGGTGTCCAAAATGACCAAAAACATCTATCTGAGTCTGCGATCACTATGCGGTCGCATAGTCGACTACATAATTTCTCCCAGATTAACCCTCTCCTGCCTCACTTTTGTGGCAATTATGCGGCCCGCAGAGTGATTATGCGGTCGCATAATGGACCGTATAAACATGCTTTTCCACCATAACATTTTCTTTACTTTCTTATGCATTGTTCAACCCAAAAAGTCTGAGCCGCAACTTAAACACGTATACCTACTCCGGCACCACGAAACCTTGAATTTATTTGCGAAATGTTACGTGGTTGTACACTTAAATACTTCAAAATTTTTCGGGGTGTTACATTCTCCCCTGCTTAGGATCATTCATCCTTGAATGAGGGGAAACATCCGTCATTAGCATCAAATGTGGCCCAACTCACTAGTAGTTTCAAAATTTGGCTAACTCCCTAAATTCCCAAAATGTTTGCCAGAGTCTCCCCTGTGACTGGGCATATCCACCTATCAGAGTAACACCAAAACAACTCCTAATAACACATCCACAACTCATCAAAGCATCTCCATGTATATCAACATCACTAATCTTAACATTACATGCATTACATTATCTCAAGCAGCATCTGGACAAGAATCGCACATATATAAATCATAACATAAAGAGAGTGCCTTTCGATCCACAATTATTTAACTATACACTCAAGTGAGAACATTTTATTTCCTTAACACTTTTGGCCCTCAATGTGGCCTCCTCGACTTACAGGCTTCGCCATAACACATTAACGGAGACAATCTAAACTCCCAGACATTTCTAACAAGGATAGCAAATAGTTGCCCTTCACAATCCCATTATCCATTAACTTCACCTTATTAGACGTGGACACATGAAACTCCGGGTA
>AWOL01S0038463.1:3108-15445 GCA_000715115.1 Nicotiana otophora
TGTAAAATGAGGCTCGGACGGTGAAAGAACGTCCCAATGAGGGAGTCCTTGGAGTGGACGATCCTTTCCGCGGCTTCTTTGATGGAGTAGACTCTACAGTCACGGAGGGTGCCACCGGGTTGGGTGATTTATAGATACCGAGGAAGAGCCCATCTTCAGGTGCATGCGAACCTTCCTCGAGTCCCAAACTGGTTAATCGATTCCCTGACCCGAGTGGGGATACTTGCCGGAAGTGATTCATCACTTTCTCTCTTCCGAAAGCCTCCCGGGTCCTCTTCGCCCTCGTAGGGGTGGCTAGCTATCTTCGGTGTCTGTTGACCAAGGATAATCAGGCCAAGATGAATAAGGTGGATGCACCCTATCTGTTCAACAAAGCGCAACAGGCATTAAACCGGGTAACTTTAAATATTCCTCAATGGTTCTCAATTTGTACTTAGGCTATTTTGCAGATAACTCTAACATTTTCTTTTTGTGTTTGTAGGAATCGTTGCTTCACCACGAGACTTTTCTCTGACACCAGGATGAGATGAAATAGTTTGAGGCCGAGGTTCGAGGGCTCACTGAGAAGATGGATTCCAACAAACTTCTCAGTGAGCAACGTGAAGGGGAGGCCAAAAGCCTCCGAGCTGAGCTCGAGGTGGCTCGAAAGAAGCATGCCAATCTGGCCGAGCAGGTAAAGATATTTGAGGTTAGCGATGACAAGCTAGGCTTAGTAACTAACGATCGGAATCTGTAGGTCCAACAGAAAATCGACCGGGTTGCCCAACTTTGAGTTGAGATGGATGTTGTCAAGGCCGAGACCGGCGAATGGAGGGGCAAGATAGATCGTCTGGCCTCGAAAAGAATATTGCTCGGGTGCAACTAACTTCAGCTGAGGTCCAACTTAAGCAGCAAAGGCAAAGGTAGAGATGCAGGCCAAAAAGGTCGAAGAGCTCCAGTCTCGGCTAAGTTCGGCTGCCTCCGATCAGAAAATTATGGCCAAGGAACTCGAAACGGCCAAGTCAGTCATGGCGGTGGTTAAAGCCGATGCCGACGAAATGGTGGCCCAATATAAGGCTGATGTCGAGGCTGTCATGACCCAAAATCTCACCCGTCGTGATGGCGCCTATCTCAATACTAGGCAAGCCGACAATCTCAATAAACCACATATCTTTTAAATTTGAAAACACAATAATTAGATTCAGCGGAAGAAATATTACAAGTACAAATATAAACACTCCCAAAACCCGGTGTCACTGAGTACATGAGCATCTAATATGAATACAAGTCTGGAAAACATGGTCTATAATACTCTGAGACCAAATACAGTAAACTAGGAGATAGGGAAGGAGAGACAAGGTCTACAAAATACGGCAATTACCTCTAAATCTCCGGAAACTCAACAGTGCGAAAGAATCAACACCCACTATGTCCGGGAACACCTGGATCTTCACACAAAGTGCAGGGTATAGTATGAGTACAACCAACTCAGTAAGTAACAATACTAAATAAAGAACTGAAAGTAGTGATGAGCTTCGCAGCTGAGTCAAATTACAGTAATTTCCAACATAAGATTTAGGCATGCTTTCATGTTCAACATTGAAAACTCAACAGTAATTTCATATCATGTTTGACTAAAAACGAGGATAATATCTTTCAGAAATTTCCAACACAGTGATACATGACAACTGTAGTGCAATAAGAATGAAATCAAATGCATCATCTCAGGACTACAATCACTCAGCACTCAGCACTCAGCACTCGCACTCAGTAGGTAACTGCGCTCACTAGGGGTGTGTACAGACTCCGGCTATAATCTGCATGGACGACTCACGTGCTATAGTATAATATCTGGATCCACACAGACAACTCATGTTTTGCACGGACAATGCATGTGCTATAGTATAATATCTGGATCTGCACGGACAACTCACGTGCTGCACGGACAACTCACGTGCTGCACGGACAACTCACGTGCTATAATATAACATCTCACAATCAGGCCCTCAGCCTCTCTCAGTCATAAATCTCTCCAGTATCTCGTGCTCTCATAAATTATGAAATCAGCCCAAACAACAATGATATGATGCCTTAATAATGAACAATAGAGACTGAGATAAAATAAACAAGTAAATTGTGAATGAGTGCAAAACAACAATTAAGCAGATAGTTCAACATGTACACGACCTCTGTGGGTCCCTACAGTGCTAACACATAATCTAAACATGATTTGTGGTTCAATTTCTCTACTACATGAAGAATGTGCAGATAACAATAGATTATTCAACTACACAGTTCCATGCAATTTTACCAAGTCACAATTCCTAAGGTGCATGCCCACACGCCCGTCACCTAGCATGTGCGTCACCTTAAAACCGATCACATAACGCATAATCCGAGTTTTAATACCCTCAGGACCAAATTTAGAATTGTTACTTACCTTAATCCGAGAAATTCTTTATTCCAATAAGCCTTTGCCTTGCGAATTGGCCTCCGAATACCTCGAATCTAGTCATAATTAATTTGATTCAATCAATTCAAATTATAGGAATTTATTCCATATGAAAATACTAATTTCCAAAAAAATCCAAAATGGTACTAAAAAATCTCCAGTGGGGCACACGTCTCAGAACCCAACAAAAATTACAAACTATGAACGCCGCCCATCCAATCATAAGTCCAACCATATACATTTCACCAAATTCCGACATCAACTCGACCCTCAAATCTTCAATTAAAATCTTTGAAGATTTCTACCATTTTCAACCCAATCTTTACCCATTTGAACTCAACAATCTTTCCACAAACCTTATGGGTGTGTGTATGTATAAATAATACTCTTACAGCCAAGAATCATACTCTTAATCCCCTATCTTTTACTCCAAACTCAAAATTGAAGAATTGGGGAAAGAAATTCTTACCTTTTTGAAGCCTTAGCAAGATCCTTGTGAAATCTTCAAGCCTTGAACAAGAATTGATGAACAATTGACTAGGTCTTCACTTTCTCTCTCTAATATGCTCTCACCACTCTCTAAAATATCACATTATTGCTCCAAAAGAATCCCTTTGCCTCAATATATCAAAATAGGGTCGGGTCAAAAATTAAACAAATCGAAGCCCGATGCAGATTCGTGACCGCATATGCGACCGCATAATGCTTCTACGGTATGCAGAATGGGCCGCATAATTGCCCTTCGGAACTGGGCGAACTAACCTAGTCTGCGGTTGCATAATGTACCGCAGAACTGGTCTGCGATCGCATAATGCACCGCAAACCTGATCTCCAAACTTGCCATAACTACTTCACTCTACGGCCATTATGCGGTCCGCAGAGTGATTCTGCGGCCGCATAGTGGGCCGTAGAAATGTATTTTCCTGCCCGAAAATGTCTTTAACTCACCAGCGCATTGTTCAACCCAAAACATCTGAGACCTCAATTTCCTTAGCAAAACTCCTCCGGGGTCGTTACGCATAAGTCGACATACGTCAACCTTTTCAACTTAAGTTCTAAACCTTGGAACTAATTATTCCAAATCATTCCAAAACCTCACCGGACCCAAATTAATCACCCCGGAAAGTCACATAACAATCATGAAGCACAATGTGAGTAGTAAATGGGGAGAACGGGTTATAATACTCGAAACGACCGGCCGGTCGTTACAGAGGCGGCCTCTTAAACAAATATTCGTCCTCGAATGGGTTTAGAATTATACTTGGAGTCTCAAATAGGTGTGTATATTTGCTCTATATCTCCCACTCAGTCTCCCAGGGAGCTTCTCCGATTAGCTGGCCTTTCCACAGCACTTTCACCGAAGTTATGTTCTTTGGTATCAACTTTCGAACCTGCCGGTCTAAAATGGCCACCAGCTCCACATCATAAGTCAAATTATCATCCAACTACACTGTGCTGAAATCCTAAACATGAGGCGGATCCCCGACGTAATTTCGAAGCATAGATACATGAAACATTGGATGAACACTCGATAGAATAGGCAGCATTGCAAGTTCATAAGCCACCTCTCCAATCTTCTTAAGCACCTCAAATGGCCCAATATACCGAGGGCTCAACTTGCCCTTCTTCCTGAACCTCAACACACCCTTCATGGGCGAAATCTTGGGTAGAACCTTCTCCCCCATCATGTAAGCAACATCACGGACCATCCGATTGGCATAACTCTTCTGTCTAGACTGCGCCGTGCGAATCCGCTCCTGAATCAATTTAACCTTCTCCAAAGCATCCTGAACCAAATCAGTACCCAATAACCTAGTCTCATCCGGCTCAAACCAACCCACCGAAGACCGACATTGTCTCCCATATAAAGTCTCATATAGAGCCATCTGAATGCTCGATTGGTAGCTATTATTATAGGCAAACTCTGTCAGTGGCAGAAACTGATCCCAAAAACCTCCAAAATCTATAACACAAGCGAGTAGCATATCTTCCAATATCTGAATAGTGCGCTCGGACTGTCCATCCATCTGAGGGTGAAATGTTGTACTTAGCTGAACCTGTGTACCTAATTCTCACTGTACTGCCCTTCAAAAATGTGATGTAAACTGTGTACCCCGATCTGAAATGATGGACACTGGCATACCGTGTAGATGAACAATCTCGCGGATATAAATCTCAGCCAACCACTCCGAAAAATAAGTAGTACCGATTGGAATAAAATGCGTGGACTTGGTCAACCGATCTACAATCACCCAAATAACATCAAATTTCCTCAAAGTCTGTGGGAGCCCAACTACGAAGTCCATGGTAATACACTCCCACTTCCACTCCATAATTTCAAGTCTCTGATGTTCGTACTTCACCTGTTGACTATTTAAACACCGAGCTACAAACCCAACTATATCGTTCTTCATTGGCCTCCACCAATAGTGCTGCCTCAAATCCTGATACATCATCATGACACCGGGATGAATAGAGTACCGCGAACTGTGAGCCTCCTGGAGAATCAACTCACGCAAACCATCTACATTAGGCACATTCAGCCGATCATCGAAACATAGCACCATTCTAGGTCAATTTAGTCATAGGCGATGCAATAGACTAGAAACCCTCCACAAAGCAACAATAATAACCGGCCAAGCCGAGAAAACTTCGAATCTCAGTAGCTGAAGATGGCCTGGGCAACTCTGAACTGCCTCTATCTTTTTCGTATCTATCTTAATTCCTTCACTGGACACTATGTGTCCCATGAATGCCACTGAACTAAGCCAGAACTCACACTTAGAAACATTTGGCATAAAGTTTCTCCTTTCTCAACCTCTATAGTACAATACCCAAGTGTTGTGCATGTTCCTCCTGGCTACATGAGTACACCAGAATATCATCAATAAATACCACTACAAATGAATCAAGATACGACTGGAATACGCTATTCATCAAGTGCATAAATGTTGCTGGGGTGTTGGTCATCCCAAAAGACATCACGAGAAATTCATAGTGACCATAACGGGTCCTGAATGTCGTCTTTAGAATATCCAAATCCCGAATTTTCAACTGGTGATACCCCGATCGCAAATCAATTTTAGAGAATACCCTCGCTCCCTGAAGTTGGTCAAATAAATCATCAATATGCGGCAAAGGATATTTGTTCTTGATTGTAACATTGTTCAATTATCTGTAATCAATGCGCATCCGCATAGTACTAGCTTTCTTTTTCACAAACAAAACCGGTGCACCCCAAGGTGACACACTAGGCCTAATAAACCCCTTATCAAGGAGTTCCTGAAGTTGCGCTTTCAGTTCTTTCAATTCAACTGGTGCCATACTATACGGAGGAATAGAAATGGGCTGTGTGCCTAAAACCAAGTCAATACCGAAATCAATATCCCTGTCGGGTGGCATACCTGGCAGGTCTGCAGAAAATATATCCGGAAAGTCTCGCACGACCGGTACTGAATCAATAGTAGGAGTATTTGTATCAACATCTCTCACAAAGGACAAATATGACAAACACCCATGCCCCACCATATATTGGGCCTTCAAATAAGAAATTACCCTGGTGGGAACATAAACTAGAGAACCTCTCCATTCGACCTTTGGCAATCCCGACATTGCCAATGTCACGATTTTTGCGTGACAGTCCAGAATAGCATGACATGGGAACAACCATTCCATACCCAGTATTACATCGAAATCAACCATACAAATCAATAAGAGATCAACTTTAGTCTCTAGTCCACATATGACCGATACACACAGTTCACAATAATAGTATCGCCCACCGGCGTAGATACTCGAACAGGTGAAACTATGGACTCACGGGGCATATCCAGAAAATAAATAAAGTTCGATGATATATACGAATAAGTATAATCAGTGTCAAATAATATATAAGCCTCCTTGTGGCACACTGAGACAATACATGTGATCACTACATCTGAAGCAACAGCATCTGGCCTGGCAGGAAAAGCATAGAATCAGGCCTGACCGCCACCTGATCGGCCTCCCCCTCTTGGGAGACACCTAACTAGATGAGCCCCACCCCGAGCTGGCTGGGCGGGTGGTGTAATTGCTGGTGCTGGTGTCGTCGGCCGAGAACTCTGTTATAGAGCCCCACTCAATAGCCTAGGACAATTTCTCTTGTAATGACCAAATTCTCCGCACTCGAAACAACCCCTCCTCTGACGGAATAACTACTCATGATAACCCGAGGAATTACCTGTAGAAGCCTGAGCGGATGAGGCATGATGAGAACTCTGCGCTAGTAGTGCACTGAATAAAGACTGGCCTGAGTGAGCACTATAAGAACCGTGGTTAGCTGATGCACCATGATGAGCTGGACGAGTCATCTGAGCGGGCCTATAAGGGTGACCCCTATTGTGGTAAAACTGTCCGCCAGAAGGTATCCCACCAAAACCGCCTGAACCTCGAGGCCTCTTCGCCTCCCTGTCACCACGTTCCAAACTACGGACTACCTCTATCTGCCGAGCAATGTCAATTACCTCATCAAAAATAGCACCAGATACCCTCTCTCTAGTCATAAGCACTCGTAGCTGATACGTGAGGCCATCAATGAACCTCATAATCCTCTCCCTATCAGTGGCAACTAACCAAACTGCGTGACGAGCCAATTCGGAAAACCTCATCTCATACTGGGTCACAGACATGCCATCCTGTCGGCGCTGCTCAAACTTTCTGCGCAGCTCCTCCTTACGAGACTGAGGCACGAACTTCTCCAAAAAGAGAATAGAGAACTCCTACCATATAAGTGGTACTACACTGACCGGCCTGCACCTCTCATAAGCCTCCCACTATCTAAAGGCAGCCCCAAAAAACTGAAAAGTAGTGAACGATACCCTACTAGTCTCCAGAATACCCGTTGTCCGAAGCATCAGGTGGCACTTATCCAGAAAAACCTGAGCATCCTCTGATTTAGCAAACGCTAAATGATGGAGGTCGAAGACTCCCAAATCTCTCAAGTCTCCTTTGCTAATCATCTGCCATAACGGGGATTACCGGGGCCTGAGCAGCTGCAGCTGGGTGGGCTGGTAGTGCCCCCAGTATCTGAAGTCCCTTCACTACCTGCTCTGGGAGGCTTCGGCTGGGCTGGTAGTGCCCCTAGCCTCCCCCGGCCTGAGAAGTTGCTGGTGCAGCCTGATCCAAAACCACCTGAGCAAGGCCGGTGTAAACTGTCAATATCTGAGCTAAAGCCTCTTGTAGGCCTGGAATCTCAATGGTCACAGCTGGTGCCTAAACGGGTCCCGCCAGCTCAACTACATCTGAAATCTGCTCCTGAGCTGGAGCAACTGGTGGTGCTATAGGTGCTGCTCCAACTGCTGTATGAGCGACACCTCGACCTCTACCTCGGCCCCGACCTCTACCACGACCCTGACCTCTCGCGGCCCTAACTGGTGGCACTGGTGGCTGACTGTCTGATCCGCTAGTACGTGTTCTCACCATCTCTGAGAGAATAGAATAACATAATTTTTAGTTTTCCAGAATCAACAAGTTTGCACAACCGAATACAAGAAAGTGAAATTTTCTTAAGGGTTCGGCAGCCTTTCGAAGATAAGTACATATGTCTCTATACGTATCCGCAAGACTCTACTAAACCTGCTCATGACTCATGAGACCTATGTAACCTAGGCTCTGATACCAACTTGTCACGACCCAAAATCTCACCCTTCGTGATGGCGCCTATCTCAATACTAGGCAAGCTGACAATCTCAATAAACCACATATCTTTTAAATTTGAAAACACAATAATTAAATTCAGCGGAAGAAATCTCATAAGTACAAATATAAACACTCCCAAAACCCGGTGTCACTGAGTACATGAGCATCTAATGTGAATACAAGTCTGGAAAATACGGTCTATAATAGTCTGAGACCAAACACAGTAAATCAGGAGATAGGGAAGGAGAGACAAGGTCTGCGAAACATGACAGCTACCTCTGAATCTCTGAATAATAAACTGTGTGAAAGAATCAACACCCACTATGTTCGGGAACACCTGGATCTGCACAGGAAGTACAGGGTATAGTATGAGTACAACCAACTCAGCAAGTAACAATACTAAATAAAGAACTGAAAATAGTGACGAGCTTCACAGCTGAGTCCAATTACAGTAATTTCCAACATAAGATTTAGGCATGCTTTCATGTTCAACATTTAAAACTCAACAGTAATTTCATATCAAGTTCGACTGAAAAAACGAATAATATCTTTTAGAAATTTCCAATACAGTGATACATGACAACTATAGTGCAATAATAATGAAATAAAATGCATCCTCTCAGGACCACAGTCACTCAGCCATTTCATTCCCTCAGCACTCAGCACTCAGCACTCGCACTCAGTAGGTACCTGCGCTCACTGGGGGTGTGTATAGACTATGGAGGGGCTCCTACATCCCAAGCACTATAATCTGTACGGACAACTCACGTGTTGCATGGAGAACTCACGTGCTATAGTATAATATCTGGATCCGCACAGACAACTCACATTCTTCACGGACAACTCACGTGCTATAGTATAATATCTGGATCCACATGAACAGCTCACGTGCTGCACGGACAACTCACGTGCTATAATATAACATCTCACAATCACGCCCTCGGCCTCAGTCAGTCATAAATCTCTCCAGTCTCTCAGGCTCTCAAAAATCATGAAATCAGCCCAAACAACAATGATATGATGCATCAATAATGAATAATAGAGACTGAGATAAATAAAACAAGTAAACTGTGAATGAGTACAAAATAATAATTAAGCAGATAGTTCAACATGTACACGACCTATGTGGGTCCCTACAGTGCCAACACATAATCTAAACATGATTTGTCGTTCAATTTCTCTACTACATGGAGAATGTGCAGATAACAACATATTATTCAACTACACAGTTCCAAAAAATTTGACCAAGTCATAATTCCTATGGTGCACGCCCACACGCCCATCACCTAGCATGTGTGTCACCTCAAAACCGATAACATAACGTATAATCTATGTTTTCATACGCTTAGGACCAAATTTAGAACTGTTACTTACCTAAATTCGAGCAATTCTTTATTCCAATAAGCCTTGCCTCGCGAATCTGCCTCTGAACGCATCAAATCTAGTCATAATTAAAGCTATTCAATTTTCAAATTATAGGAATTAATTCCATATGAAAATACTAATTTGCCAATAAAATCCTAAATTGTACTCAAAATTTACCCGTGGGGCCTATGTCTCAGAACCCGAAAAAATTATAAACTATGAACGCCCATCCAACCATGAGTCCAACCATACAAATTTCACCCAATTCTAACATCAACTCGACCCTCAAATCTTCAATTAAAGCCTTTGAAGATTTCTACCATTTTCAACCCAATCTTTACCCATTTGAACTAAACAATCTTTCCACAAACCTTATTGGTACGTGTATGTATAAATAATACTCTTACACCCAAGAATCATACTCTTAATCCCCTATCTTTTACTCCAAACTCGAAATTGAAGAATTGGGGAAAGAAATTCTTACCTCTTTGAAGCCCTAGCAAGATCCTTGTGAAATCTTCAAGCCTTGAACAAGAATTGATGAACAATTGACTAGGTCTTCAATTTCTCTCTCTAATATGCTCTCACCACTCTCTAAAATATCATATTTTTGCTCTAAAAGAGTCCTTTTGCCCCAATATATCGAAATAGGGTCGGGTCAAAAATTAGAAAAATTGAAGCCCGACGCAGATCTGTGGTCGCATATGCGACCGAATAATACTTTTGCGGTCCGCAGAATGGGCCACATAATTGCCCTCCAAAAATGGGCAAAACTGATCCAGTCTGTGGTTATTATGCGGCCCACAGACCTGTTTTGCGGTCGCGTAATGCACCACAGAATTGGTCCGCAGTCACATAATGCGCCGCAAACCTGATCTCCAAACTTGCCGCAACTGCTTCACTCTGCTGTCATTATGCGGTCCGCAGAGTGGTTCTGCGGCCGCATTGTGGGCCGCAGAAATGTATTTTCCTGCCCGAAATTTTCTTTTACTCACCAGCGCACTGTTCAACCCAAAAATTCTGAGCCGCGGCGAGCAAGCTCGTTGCGAGAAATTTCTATAACCGTTGTACTAATTGGTCTACCTCGGCATCACAAAACCTTAATTTCCTTAGCAAAAATGCTCCGGCGTCGTACACATAAGTCAACATCCGGTCAACTTTTTCAACTTAAGTTTTAAACCTTGGAAATAAGTGTTTCAAATACATCCAAAACCTCACCGGACCCGAACTAATCACCCCGGTAAGTCACATAACAACCGTAAAGCACAATTTGAGCAATAAATGGGGAGACGGGGTTGTAATACTCGAAACGACCGGCCGGGTCATTACAGAGTAGGCCCAGGACCACTTGAAAGATATCGTTGAATACGAGAAGTGACAGTCACAAAGAGAGGCCCTCGAGGAGATTCATGCTCGGGGTTTCGATTTATCAGTCGAGATAAAAATCTCTAAGGGGCTCGAGGACGAGGCCAAGAAGTTGGCCTACCCCGAAGAAGAAGAAGAAGACTTTGAGGGTTCCGATGGAACCGGGGGCAAAGAAGACGAGGCTGTTTAGATGCCTTTGTAAAACTTTTTGCTTTTTTGTTTTTAGTACTTTGTGTACTTATGTATATATATATATATATATATATATATATTGTCAAGGCTACTTGGCCTTTGTATATAATATACGGATCGTTTTTCCCGTACGACATTTTACAAATTCTGTTTCCCTTTTCTTTATTCTTTATATTTGCAAGGATCGAAATATCTTAACATAAAATAGTTAGGTCATGTCCGGAGGTTCGAACAGGCCTTGCCTCCGACATTATTTTGTTTAAGGCATAGTGGGGGTTCGACATGATCGAGAACTTTTTTCCCAAAGTACTTATGACTTTTTAAATTGTAGTTTGTCGACGGTAGCCTTTGGAACCGGTTATGAAATTTTTGAAGGCCTTGTTTTTGTTGCGGGTCTCGGACGTCTCCGACCTATTTTAGTATGGCCGTATCCTTTTTAGTTCGGTCGTCGCTTAATAGGTCTTGCGTCATCGGGCTTCGATAGCCCGAGCCGTCAAAATTTGTTTTTGAATGGCAGTCCCCAATTGGGGTGATCGTTTGAACCCGGATAAGGCGGCCCTTGGGCTCGATACCTTTATGGGATCATATGTAGGAAATTCCTTCACGAAAAGAAAAAACTTTTAAGGGACAAGATATTTATCTGCAAGGTAGAGACTTTATTCTTGTGCGTAATAGTTACACATGGCTACAAGCTTTGTGCCAGGGATCAAGCAGTCTATGCAGGCATGGTTTATTTGACCGTTTGACCCTTACAGTAAATCCTACCGATCGAGCCGAGACCATTGAATCATAAAGTTTCCTTCCTTGCTAAAGTTGTTATCCGACCCCCCTAGTGTTCGGGGTCGATCGAAGAGAAGCCTCGAATACTGTTGTGGTCTTCGATTCCTGTTCGTAACCGGTCTTCAATTTTAAGTTAGCACGATTTACATGTTGCCTCGCTAAAAACCTTGCCGGAAAACCCATTTGGAACAAAACCGGTTCAAGAAAAAAAATAGTGCAACGCGTGCTTTCAGGCCTAAAGATTGTATCGTTCTTTTATGATTCCCTGCAAGTGTTAATTCAGAGTGTAAATAAATAAAAGGAAATGAATGGCGTCGTACCTTAGCAATAGTATCGCTTCAAGTGACCTATGTTCCAGTTATTCGGTGTTGCTCACCGTTTATCGTTCCGAATTTGTACGATCCTTTACCGGTGATCTCGATAATTTGATAAGGTCCTTCAAAGTTCAGCCCCAACTTTCCTTCATTCAGATTCTGGGTGTTTAGTGTAACCTTCCTTAGTACCAAGTCCCCGACATTGAAGTGTCGA
>AWOL01S0038464.1:0-13036 GCA_000715115.1 Nicotiana otophora
GAGGAAAGGCTTGAAAACCCGATTCATAAGATCCATGAAAGCTGCCGGGGCATTTGTTAGCCCAAAAGACATTACCAGAAATTCAAAGTGCCCATACCGGATTCTGAAAGTTGTTTTCGGAATATCCTGCTCCCTGATCTTTAATTGGTGATACCCAGATCGTAAATCAATTTTGGAGAAGTATCTAGCACCTTGTAACTGATCAAACAAATCATCTATTCTTGGTAACATGTACTTATTTTTGATTGTGACTTTGTTAAGCTGCCGGTAGTCAATACACATCCTCAGTAATCCATCTTTCTTCCTTACAAAGAGGATCGGTGCTCCCTGTGGTGACACACTCAGTCGGATGAAACCCTTTTCTAACAAATCCTTCAATTGCTATTTTAGTTCCTTCAATTCTGCTGGTGCCATCCTGTAGGGCGGAATAGATATAGGCTGCGTGCTAGGAATCACATCGATCCCAAAATCAATCTCCCTTTCTGGTGGAATCCCAGGGAGTTCATCAGGAAAGACCTCTGGAAATTCATTCACAACTGGCACAGACTCGAGTATAGGTTCCTCAGCATCGGTGTCCGTAACCCGGACCAAGTGATAGATATACCCCTTGTTAATCATCTTCGTGGCCTTAAGCTAAGAAATAAACTTACCCTTCGGCACAACATTATCTCCCTTCCACTCAACAACCGGCTCACTTGGAAATTCAAACCTCACAGTTCTAGTTCGGCAATCGAGCTTGGCAAAACATGAGTAAAGCCAATCCATCCCCATAATTACATCAAAATCGACCATCCCCAATTCAATAAGATCGGCCACGGTGTCCCGACCATGTATCGTGACAATACAACCCCTATAAACCCGTGCGACCATAATAGACTCACCAACCGGAGTAGATAAAGAGAACAACTCATGAAGCTGTTCTGATTCTATCCCAAATTCCATAGCAACATAAGGGGTAACATAGGACAAGGTGGAACCGGGATCAATAAGAGCATATACATCATGAGTTTGGACAGTCAATATACATGTGATAACATATGGAAAAGCCTCTACACTCTGGCGACCACTCATAACATAGAAACAACTGAGTCTTCCTGAACTCTGCGCACCACCCCTAGCTGCACCATGCCTTGCTGGTGCCGAAGTGCCTCGAGCTGGAAGGGGTGCTGAAGATGTAGCAGCTGCAGAACTAGATGGCTGTGTTGTGCCTCTGCCCCCACCCTGGCGGGATAAATGATACTCCTTCTGAATATGACCCCTCATTCCGCACCCGTAACATACCGGCATGTCCTGGTAGCAGATCCCCATATGCATCCTCCCACACTTGGGGCATGGGGGCCTCCGCTGTTGCTGGAATCTCCCTCCTGATCGGCCCCGATGGTGGGGCCCCCTGATGCCCTGATTGGGCCTGAAATGACTCCCCTACTGCTAACTATGCCCCGCTGGCAGTGCATTGGCTGAAGACTGAGCATAAGACTGGGATGGACCTGATGACCCTCCCCTAAAAACGGATCTTCCACCACCAAATGAATCTCCAGGGTTGCTCGTGGACCGGGCCTTACTGGTACCCTCTCGCTCCCTTCTGTTCTTCAACTTATGGTCCTCTGTAGCTTGAGAAAATGCTACCATTTTCCCATAGTTCATATCTGAATTCAAGGTAGCTGTAGCGGCCTTATTGATTACCAATGGGCTAAGGCTCTGCACAAATCAGCGCACTCTAGAATCCATAGTAGGCAACATGAGAATGGCATATTTAGACAGACGCGCAAACTCCATGTGATACTCCCACACACTCTTACTTCCTTGCTTAAGGTTCTCAAACTCTGTGGCACGAGCTTCCCTAGACTCGGCCAACAAGAAATAGTCCATGAAAGCGTTAGCAAACTCACTCCACCTCGCTGGAGGGCTCCCCTCCTCCCGATAGTCCTCCCATAGTTCGAACCAAGAATAGGCCACCCCTTTCAGGCGGTAGGCGGCCAACTCCACTCCCTCCGTTTCAGTAGCGCGCATAACTCGGGGAGTCTTATGCATCTCATCAATGAAGTCTCCTCCTCAAGATTAGCACCTGTGAACACCGGAGGATCCAACTGCAGAAACCTGTTCACCCTATAACTAGTAGAATCCCCTTGTAGGCTAGAAGGTATGGGTGCAACATTCGACCTTTGGGCCTGAGAAGCCACTATCTGAGTCAGCATCTGAATAGCTCCCCTAAGATCCCCATCAGAAATACCAGAACCGGAAGCTGGGTCTGGAGGTGAAACCAGAATATCAGGTGGAGGAACGGTCGCACCCTCAGTAGGTGTAGGGACTGGTGTGGCCTGGCCAGGTGTAGTGGAATCAGGTAGTGAAGCAGTCGTGGGATTATCTTCACCCTTCAGGTATTCACCCGCATCATCAAATAGAGGGTCAACTGCCACTCCCGAAGTAGCATTAGCCCCTTGGCCAGTTTTTCTTCTCTTTTTAGGTGCCATATACTAAAGGTTAAAGGAATGCACGAGATAGAGGAGGAACAGTTGCACAATTAGTTTCATCGCACGATCCAGAATTTCAAAGAAGTGTATTGTTCCTAAATGTCCAAGTAGCCTCCAACTTATAGATGTGGTTGACAACACACCGATAAGAAGGACTCAACCAAACACGGCTCCGAGACATCCTAGGACACTTTAAAACCTTAGGCTTTGATACCAAGTTTGACACGCCCCAACCTCGGGGAGCACGACCGGCGCTCAACCGAGTGGACCCGGTCGAGCAAGCCTGCTAGACACTATCTACCCGACTCACCTATGATTCAGAGAAGGCATGCTCTCATTAGTTAGGCAGTAGAAAGTTCATACATATATAGTCGTTTCATTTTGTTACATCATTGTTAAGTTTCAAAATACATACATCCTTATGACTGAGTGGAACAAGAGCCCAAATACAACATGATCCGTTGACCTTTCTAACACCCATATACAACCCACATAATGTCTACGGATCCTCTAAAGATACAAAAGAGAGTAAAGATGGTGCCGGCAATAAGGCCCCCGCTATACCTCAAAAAGTGATCACAATATAAACAAAAGGTACAATACATGACTCCAAAATGAAATGGGTCTCACCGAGTCCGCTGAGAAGAGGATGCAACACTATATAGATCAATATTGTCTGCTATGGAACCACCTGCATCCATTTAAAGATGTAGCGCTCCCGGCAAAAGGGACGTTAGTACTGTCGAATTGTACTAGTATGTAAAACTAAAACACTGTCTCGATAGAATGAACAATAATACAGGAAAAAACACTCAAGAATGCAATATGAGCTTTAATTAACACTAAAACATCAAGTTAAGGATCACATAGATTTTTAAGTCAATTCCTGCATTATTAGGTTGGATGGTTTTTAGTGCCAATATGCCACAATCCACAATACCACCGTGTTCTTACAAGGAGTCCGATCTCGGCTCGATCGGCTAGGCCATCTCATCTGAGACATCAACCATATTCACAATTTCATCCACAATATCACCGTGTTCTTACAGGAGTCCGATCTCGACCCGATCGGCTAAGCCATCCCATTCGAGACATCACCCCTTTTCAATCAGTCATCTCACTTCATATTTCTTTCCTATCTTTTCAATACAATGGCACGAGTGACCCCAATTATAAAGTTATTCTTGGCGCTAGGCTGTATTTCATGATTCATGTTCTTATCCACATTCCAATATTTTTATTATCATGAACAACAACACGGTTTTCATTCAAGACTTTTTGATTTCACATGCGAGCAATTTAGAATCTAAGGCACATAGAGGTGTTTCACATAATTTGTCATAACAGTCTTTAGTCGAATTTGACTTGAAGGCTAGGGATTTGCACATATTCTAAGTTTGAGCATTTCCTCAGACGACGACATAACATGATGGGAGCATATGTACACATATTACACATATATTTTCAAAACAAGCACATTCGGGATAATGATTTCTAGGACGTTCATTTTGGGACTTGCATCGATTTCATGAATACCATGGGATTCAATTCTAAGAAGAGGGGGTTTAGCCAACATACCTCAATTGAGCTTCTTGAAACTCTAAGATGTTCCGAAATATTATCAACTTCAATCTATTTTAGCAATATAGCAAAATTGAACCAAACATTAGGAAAACGATAATGATTCTAGCTCACTTGAGCATTTTATCAAACACTATGTCTGTATTAAGGTTCCATGGCCCTTTTATGAAGGACTTCACCATCCCACACCCCATACTTTTCTATATTTAACTCACAACCTCCCCACGTACCTTAAGAATACATGCGTGTAACGTAAGCACTCCCATCCCCATGAACTACCTTACTAATTGCCCATTCTAGTTATATTTCGAATTTAAGAGCTTGGTGATAGAATCTTATCTCTTAGGATGAAGACATAGGGTGCTTCTCTTTATAATCTTCAAAGGTTTAAGCAAGAATTGAAGAGAAATTTTTGATGAGGATCACTTTCTCCCTCTAGGAATCTCTCTCTCACTCCAAAGATATCAGAAATACGGTAAAAATGGTCTATGTGATGTGTTTCAACGGATTAGGGCCAGGTTTAAAAACCTCAAAAATGAAGCTCCGGAACAGGTTCTGCGGTCGTATATGCGACCGCATAATGATTATGTGGTCCACAAAATGACCGGGAAAGGTGGCTTTGGGAACTGGGCTGGCCTGCTTCACTCTGCGGCCGTTATGCGGCCCGCATACCTATTCTGCGGTCGCATAATCCACCGCAGAACCTCCCTTCACAAAAGTATAAGGATGATTATGCGACCAAAGTATGACCCGCGAAACAGTTATGCGGTCGCATAATTGGCCGCAAAATTGACATAAAAAATGCTCCTGAAAACGGCCCCACTCTCCGACCATTCTGCGGTCCGCAGAGTGGTTCTGTCCAATATTTTCCTTCAACTCTCCAGGTACTGTTCAATCCAAAAAGTTCGAACCACGGCTCGTAATCTTGCCGCGAAGAATTTCTGCTACTATTAACCTCATGCCTACTTCAGCATCACGAAATTCGGATTCTTAAAAAATATTTTACGGGACCTTGCATACATATTATACCAATTATGTTAATAATATACAAGGATTACCAAATTATTAAAAAATAGTACCAACTATATTATACCAAGTATAAACCATCAATTATACACATACAATTAGGGGTATACATAGATCGGGTTGGTTCGGATTTTTTAATTACTAAACCAAACCAATGGTGTCGAGTTTTTAAATCTATAAACCAAACTAAACCAACAAAGTCGGATTTTTCAATCTCGGTTTTTCTCGGGTTTTTTTCCGGTAAAGTCTTCATAGTACAAAATATGTAACTTGTGCTCTAAATATTTTTTAAGTTCTAGTAAGATACAATTATATAATGTATTTTCAAAGAAAATAACATAATAATATAAGATAAGTCATAGCATTATACTAAAATATTCAATAACAAAGACAATAAAATTACATAAAGCAAATATTGCTATTAATAAGCCATAATTAAAATTAACACAGCAACAACAACAACCCAGTAAAATCTCACTAATGGGGTCTGGGGAGGGTAGTGTGTACGCAGACCTTACCCCTACCCTGAAAGAGTAGAGAGACTGTTCTCGAAAGACCCTCGGCTCAAGAAACAAAAAGACAAAAGGACAAAATGAGACAATATTAGTATCACCACAACAATCATAGGAAAAATAAGAACACCATAAAATCCAGAAGAAAGATGCAAAGCAACAACGATAGCTAGTAAATAGGTCCTTCACTGAAAAGCAAAATAGTAAGACATAACATTGTCACTAGCTATCTTAGACAAAAACCCTACCTGGTTAGTCCCATAATGGTACGAAGTAAGGCAAGACTCAATTATCTCCTAACCTACAACCCTAATACTCGACCTCCACATCTTCCTATCAAGTGCCATGTCCTCGGAAATCTGGAGCCTCGCTATATCCTGCCTGATCACCTCTCCCCAATATTTCTTAGGCCACCCTCTACCTCTTATCGTGCCCTCCACAACCAGTCACTCACACCTCCGTACCGGAGCATCTGGTCTTCTCCTGTGAACATGTCCGAACCATCTAAGCCTCGCTTCCCGCATCTTGTCATCAATGGGAGCCATGTGCACCTTCTCCCGAATATCATCATTCCTATTCTTATCTATCCTAGTGTGCCCACACATCCACCTCAACATCCTCATTTCTACTACTTTCATCTTCTGGATATGTGAGTTCTTAAAGGGCCAATTCAGCCCCATACATCATGGACGGTCTAACTACCGCTTCATAGAACTTACCTTTGAGTATCAGTGGCACTCTCTTGTCACACAAGTCTCCAGATGCTAACCTCCACTTCATCCATCCTACCCCAATACGGTGTGCGACATCCTCGTCGATCTCCCCTCCCCCCTGGATAACCGAACCAAGATACTTGAAGCTGCCTCTACTCGGGATGACCTGTGATTCAAGCTCACATCCACGCCCACTTCCACCAGCTCAGCGCTGAACTTACACTCCAGGTATTCTGTTTTCGTCCTGCTCAGTTTGAAACCCTTAGACTCAAGAGCCTGTCTCCAAACCTCCATCCTCCCGTTAACACCGGCTTGTGACTCATCAATCAGAACTAGGTCATCGGAGAATAGCATGCACCATGGCACCTCCCCTTGAATATGGTGTGTCAACGCGTCCATCACCAAGGCGAATAAGAAGGGACTGAGCGCAAAACCTTAGTGTAACCCTATTACAACTAAAAAATGCTCTGAGTCGCCTTCTACTGTTCTAACTCGAGTCTTAGCCCCATCATACATGTCCTTAATCGCCATAATGTAGGGGACCGGCACACCATTTACCTCAAGGCAACTCCATAGAACTTCTCTAGGTACCTTGTCATACGCTTTGTCTAGGTGTGTGCATCGGTTGGTTGGTTTCGGCATAGGTCCGTAAAGTTGGGTTGGTTTCGGCATCGGTTGTCAAATTTGGAAGTTTCAAGTTCTTTAAATTTGAATCAGAGGATGATTCGTGATTTTAATATTGTTTGATATAATTTGAGGGCTCGACTAAGTTTGTATGGAATTTTAGGATTGGTTGGTATGTTTGGTTGAGGTCCCGGGGGCCTCGGGTGAGTTTCAGGGTGAGTTTTGAGCGAGTTCGCTGGTCCGATTTCGGAAGCTTATATCTTTTGATCTACGAGGAATTTTGTGATGATTCAAAAATGAAAGTTGTAGCCCTTCATGTCTAGTTTCCGGAAAGGTATAGAAGTCATCAGTTGGATATCTGTAGAGAACGTTATGGACAAAATACTAAAGTCTGATAGTGCAGTCACCAAGAGAGTGCAGCCGCACAATTTTTGTGCGACCGCAGGAGCTGGGATGTGCGGCCGCACATGGTGAGTTCAGAGAATGTACTATATAACCGAGGCCTAGGGTATTATTTCATTTTTGGGACCTAGAGAGCTCGGTTTGTGACGATATTTCGTGGGGTTTTCAAGAAATTATCGGGGTAAGTGATTCTAACTCAGATTTGGTTAACATACATAAATATATCATTGTTTTCGTCATTCAATTTGTATTTTGAGATGGAAATTTGGGTAAAATTGTAGAAATTTCATAAAATAAAATTTTGGGATTTGAATGTCGATTCGAAGTCGGATTTGAGTGGAACTAGTATGGTTGGACTCGTAATTGAATGGGTTATTGGATTTTGTGAGTTTCGTTGGATTCCGAGACGTGGGCTCCACGGACGATATTTGAGCTAAATTTCGGATTTTGTTGAAAAATTAGAATTTTCTTATGGAATTAATTCCAATAAATTTTATTGACTGAATCGAATTATTTGTGGCTAGATTCGAGGCGTTTAGAGGCCGATTCACGAGGAAAAGACATTGCAGAATAAAGAATTACACGACTTGAGGTAAGTAACAATTTTAAATTTGGTCGTGAGGGTATGAAACCTCGTATTATGTGTTATGTGATTGAATTTGGGGTGACGCACATGCTAGGTGACGGGCGTGTGGACGTGCACCGTAGGAATTGTGACTTGGTCAAATTTCATGGAACTGTGTAGTTGAATTATCTATTGATATCCGTACATTCTCTACGTGATAGGGAAAATTGAGCTGAGACTCGTATTAAAAATCCTATTTAGGCATATGCTGTTATTATTGGTACCAACTGGGGTCATTTCTGTGGTTGAATTATATGTTCCAATTGCAATTTCACACCCAGTCATCTTTATTCATTTCATATCTCAGTCTCTGTTGCTATTTATTAAAACATCATATCATAAATTTTGGGCTGAATATCATGATTTATGAGAGCCCGAAAGACTGGAGAGGTTGATGACTGAGTGATGCGGAGGGCCTAATTGTGAGGATATTTATGGATCGGGTTACGCCACAACATGTTTTTATTGATTTATGCCATGATTGGCTTGATATAGCGCTTGGGCTGAAGGAGCCCCTCCGAAATCTGCACACACCCCCAGTGAGCACAGGTACCTACTGAGTGCGAGTGCCGAGTGATGAGTGACTGTGAGGAAAGAGTGACTGTGAAGTTAGAGTGAATGGGAGGACTGAGTGACTATTACTTTGAGAAGATGCATTGATTTCATTATTTTGCTGCATTTCAGCTGTCATATATCACTATTTTGGAAATTTCGGAAAAAATATTATTTTCTGTTTTGGTCAAACTTGATATGAAATTTAAGTAAAAATCTTAAATGTTGAACATGAGAGCATGACTACTCGTTTATAATGGAAAGTATTGTATTTGGACTTAGCTGAGAAGCTCGTCACTACTTTCAGTTCTTTATTTATTATTGTTACTTACTGAGTTGGTTGTACTCATACTATACCCTGTACTTCGTGTGCAGATCCAGGTGATTTCGGATACAGTGGGCGTTGATTCTTTCACATAGTCGATTTTTAGGAGATTCAGATGTAGCTGCCATGTTTCGCAGACCTTGTCCCTCCTTCCCTATTTTTTTGTTTATTGTATTTGGTATCAGATTATTATAGACCGTATTCTCCATTCTTGTAATATATAGATGCTCATGTACTCAGTGACACCAGGTTTTGGGAGTGTTTGTATTGGTAATTGCGAGATTTTTGGATTGTGTTTAAATATTATATTTTCAAACTTAAAAGAAATTGTGGTTTATCGAGGTTGCCGGATTGTCTAGTATCGAGATAGGCGCCATCACGATAGATTGGGATTTTGGATCGTGACAACACCCATACATTCAATTATTCATTTTTTGGGCAGTCATTTGCTATGAAGCATATCATATATTTATACATAAGGAATAATAGTGGTATATATAAGCATACAAAATATAAATCTTATTACCATTTGTACATATAATATATATAGTAAATAATATATTCCTCACATATACAACATATATGTTTTATATATCAAATATACATAAAATATATTTGGATTTCATTAATATATATACATAAACTATACATTAAATATATAGTACATACACCAAATATGTACAGAATTATATATTTGTTTTAAATAATATACGTCAAATATATAGTATACACATAAAAAGATATGCATTTTAGTAAACAATATGATTTTAAGAGCAAACTTTTAATTCGAAGGAAATTTCATACAAAAAAGGTAGGTTTATAAAGTTCAGATTAATGATGAGAGAGAATTGTGGATAGACTACTATGGCTCAAAACTAATTTCTTAAATTGTGGGTTAGTGTTAACGGTTTATGTTTAAGAAACTGAAGGCCATAACTCTAAATGAATGTGCTGGTTTTGAAATAAAGCAAAAATATTATTATTTGTATAAATAGCTTTTACTAAGAGTCCTACCGTGTAAAGTCCCAAACAGGGGGTCACATGTAGAAATCGAGCCTGGCCAGTCCCAGGATTTTTGACCTATGAAATTGGTGGAAAACTAGAAATAGCATGATTTACAACGGCTAATTGAACATTAATCACAGATTCAAAAGTAAATTAAATTTAGTTATTTTTTTATGTAAAAATAAAATATGAACCAAAACACCTTTAAAAATCCAGAAACATTCCAGCATAGTATGCTGAAGTTAGAATATTTTACGTATGAGATTCCAACATAATGTGATGAAATTTCATAATATTTTGGAGTTTCAATATAATATGTTGGAAGCTCATACACAGGAGCTTCATTATCCAACTTATTATGGTGGAACTTCCGTCTTTCAGCTAGGATAGTTTTGTCAAATTTTATCTCCACATAAAATAATGACTATTTTTCAATGACTTTATAAATGTTGGCTATTTTTCAATTATTAGTTCGAAAACTGACTAGCCCATGCTATTTTGCGAGGGGCCGGCCTGACCCAAAAGAATAAGAAGAGTATCTTTTTTCAAAGAAATAATAAAAAGAAATAACGATTGGATTTTGTAATCATTAATCAACGGTCATAGTGATCCTCTTTTTTTTTACTTTCCAACGGTTAATTTGACATTTTTCTACTTGTTGTTTCCTAAATTTTCTTTATTTACAATACCCCATAACACCTAAAAACTATTTTAAAAAAAAAGAAAGAAAAAAAGATAGAATTTTAACCAACCGAAAAACAAAAATTATGATAAGTAAAAGGTGTCAATTGATACTTCTTTGTCGAAAATTTACACCGTGTAGCTAGGTAAAAATAATTTTTATGTATATATACTATTGTATAGGGTAAAATATGATATGACACGTGGCTGACTAAAAGGAGGACACGTGAAATCCAAGATGGGATGGTTGAGGACCGAACGCAGCCACTGCGCTTGTCACCGGAACGAATAACGTTCATAAAAGTGTATTAAATGCTCTATGCCGTGTAGCATTTACTAAGGAATATTCTATAGCATTAAGAGCGACGGTCCGTTACAGAGACTTTGATATTTATACTCAACGTTACATCTTCATCAAATGACCCTCATAATTGGCATTAAAGGAGGGCATTCTCCTAGGACCATTTTTCCTAGGCATAGCTATAAACAGTGAGCGCATTTACCATTGTAAAGGACACGAATTTCCTAGAAAGAACATATACTATATTTTATACAAAGCTTTATACAATTTCACCTTGCTTTTAGATCTTATCATTACTCTGTTCGGGAACTATGTTCACGGAATTATCATCTTTGCTATTTCATCTACATTTTAAGGCTAAGTATTGCGTATTTCTTCTATTATTATATTATACCGGATCAAATTAGTTCACTTATCTATAAATCACGTATAAATTTAACGTATCATTTTACGGGTAAACAGTTTGGCACCCACCGTGGGGCCGTGCAATTAAATTGATCCTTGCCTTTTTTACTAACGTGTTTTGAATATTTTTGTCTTAGAAAATATCACAAAAAATGGCAGATAACATTGTTAACGATGCACACAACCCCAAAATTCGAGGGAATCAACCTCATTTTGAGGACTCAATCAGTGACACTCACAGTGAGGGGAATGACGCCACACCGGTGCATACCAGACGGTACCCTCGACAGGTTCGGGAAAGAACTCCCGATGATGCTAACGAGGGCAAGTAGCGGATGCTGTGAGGATCTTGCAAGAGCAACATGCAATCATCCAAGGCCATTTCATGCGGCAGGATCAGGTTATAACAGGATTTAAGCAGACGCTATCAGGTGCTTCGAATAATGCAAACAGGCACGATCCGATTCCTCCCGTTGTTCCCGCAGACCAAACCACACAGAGAATCGATAACAACACTCCCAGGGGTGAAGTTGGCTTCGATGGGGCTGGGGGAGCAGATCAGGTCTTAATAACGAGAACAATTCATTCAAAGATGAGCTTCTATGATTTATGAGGGAAGTGAACGCTCGCATGGATCAAATCCCGGACGCACCACCAGTATTGAAAGGCCCAAACTCGAAGAAGTATGTTCAATTACCGTATAAGTCAAGTGCGACACCAGTACTGATCCCGAATCGTTTCAAAATGCCTGAAGTTCCAAAGTATGATGGAACTTCAGAGCCACAAGAACATAATTCCACCTACACAACGGCGGTGAAAGGATATGATCTAGCTCCTCATGAAATTGAATCTTTGTTGCTAAAGAAATTCGGCGAAACCCTCACGAGGGGAGACCTAACGTGGTATTCATTACTGCACGAGCATTCCATAGATTCCTTTGAGATGCTCGCGGATTCTTTCATTAAAGCTCACGCCGGGGTCAGAAAGGTGCAAGCCCGGAAGGCGCATATATTCAAAATCGCACAAGGAGAATCGAAATTGTTACGATAGTTTGTCACCCGATTCCAGAAAGAAAGAATGTTGCTTCCGGCCGTCCCAGATGAATGGGAAGCTGGAGCGTTCACCAAAGGATTGAATCCAAGAAGTTTAGACGCTTCCTGGAAGCTGAAAGAGAGCCTTCTTGAGTTTCAAGCAACAACCTGGGCAGATGTTCACAACCGGTACGAGTCGAAGATAAGGATCGAACATGACCAGATCAATTTTACATCATCGGCCAAAGGACATGAGAAGAACCGAGAAAAATCAAAGGATGACTACGACGCGGATAGGCGGACTACGAGGGATCGGTGTTTTCCCTATGAGCTTAACGAATGCCGTGGCAGAAATTTCTGAGTAGCAAACAATTTTATCATTGACGGAGGGACTAATCATGGTCGAAAAAATAGATCACTTCAAGATAAACAAACATCAGGGTCTCGAGATCTTTCTTATCCCAGGTTATCAGAATATAACTTCAACATCAGTGCAGTAGAACTGGTGTCAGCCATGAGGAATATTAAAAAAGCACGATTCCCGAGACCTATGAGATCTGATTCCAGCCAGAGTGATCCCAATTTATGGTGCGAATATCATGGGACGAACGCTCCCCGGACATGGGATTGCTGACATCTTCAGGCGGAGGTGGCAACGCTATTAAATAATGGTCATCTCCGAGAATTCTTGAGTGATCGAGCTAAGAACAATTACGGTCGCAACAAAGCGGAATCTTCGAAAGCAGGAGAAGAAGCCCCACGCCAGACGATCAACATGATCT
>AWOL01S0038464.1:13052-37492 GCA_000715115.1 Nicotiana otophora
TTGGGGTCACCTTTTCGGCGTCAAAGAAGACTAAAATATCGATAACTCATAGCAAAAGACTCCGGGAGGACGATATCACTTTCACGGAGGAGGACTCAGACAGATTACTGTTACTACACGATGACGTACTAGTAATCTCTTTAAATGTGTTAGATTTTAAAATTAAGCGTGTTATAGTGGATCCAGGAAGTTCGGTTAATATTATACAATAGAGGGTATTGGAACAAGCTAAACTCACCGGAAGCATTATTCCGGCAACAAAACTCCTCGTTGGATTTAACCTTGCGAGCGTGATGACCCGAGGAGAGATCCTGCTGCTCACGAACGCTAAATGAGCAATGAAGAAAACTCTCTTCGAAGTACTGGATGGTGATATGGGATACAACATCATCTTGGGAAGGCCATGGCTGCACGAGATGAACGACGTACCTTCGACGTATCACCAATTACTGAAGTTTCCAACGCCCGAAGGAATCAAGCAGATAAGAGGTGACCAACCAGCAGCAAGAGAGATGAATGCAATCTCAGTTTCCAGCAGTAAAGGGAATGAGCGCACGGCATAGAAATTACAGGAACCTTTGCCTAATCCCGAGTTAGAAGAGGTTATTCTAGGGGCAGAATTGTTATAATAATATCAGGTGCCGAGATATTTTCAAGATCCGGAAGAAACAGACGTAACGAAATCCACGACAGAGGAGCTAGAGCAAGTGTTATTGTTTGAAGACTTTTTAGAAAGAAAATTTCACTTGGGAACAGGACTGCACCCGGAGATCAGGTCTGGTTTTATTGAATTTCTTAAAATTAACGCTGATTGTTTTGCATGGTCGCACAAGGATATGACAGGTATCCCGACGGATATATCCATGCACAAGATGAGTTTGGATCCCAACGTACCACCGGTACGACAGAACAAGCGCCCTATTGCCGAGACCAGGAATAAATTTGTCAAAGAAGAGGTAACCCGTTTGCTTAAAATTGGTTCGGTCAGAGAGGTAAGGTATCCAGACTGTTTAACCAATGTAGTAGTAGTTCCTATGAAGAACAATATATTTCGTATGTGTGTGGACTATAAAGATCTTAATAAGGCATGCCCAAAGATTCGTTTCCACTGCCAAATACCGATCAAATGATTGATGCCACGGCCGGGCACGAGTTAATAAGTTTACTTGATGCTTATTCTAGGTACAACCAAATAAAGATGAACCCGAGAAATCATGAAAAGACTTTGTTCATAACAAATTTCGGTACATATTGTTACAATGTAATGCCTTTTGGGTTGAAAAATGCTGGAGCCACTTATCAACGACTCGTAATTAAGATATTTGAAAAGCAAATAGGAAAAACCATGGAAGTTTATATAGACGATATGCTCGTTAAGTCTTTGAGTACATGTGACCACCTTAAGCATTTGCAAGAAATATTCGATATCCTGAGGAAGCATAATATGAAACTTAACCCCGAAAAGTGCGCATTCAGGGTCAACTCCGGTAAGTTCCTGGTCTCACAAAGGGGAATTGAGGTAGACCCCAAAACAATCAAGGCCATAGATGATATCCCGGATCAATTATCAAACGTGAAGGAAGTCCAAAGACTCATAGGAAGGTTAGAAGCTTTGAGCATGTTCATTTCCCGGTCGTCGAAAAGTGTCATCGCTTCTTTACATTTCTAAAAAAGAAGAAGTGTTTCGAATGGACGTTGGAGGGCCAGCAGGCTTTGAGGGACCTGAAGAAATACTTATCAAGCCCTCCATTGTTCTCGAAACCAAAAGAAGGCGAAACATTGCTGGTCTACCTCGCAGTTGCAGAAGTTGCGGTAAGTGCGGTTTTAATCCGGGAGGACGAAGGTACGCAGTTTCCTATTTATTATGTTAGGAAACTTTTAACAGGAGCAGAAACTTGCTACCCACATTTGAAAAAACTGGCCTTAGCTCTCGTAATCGCCGCTCAAAAGCTGAGTCCCTATTTCCAATGCCACCCCATAATTGTGGTGACTGCTTTTCCTTTACGGAACATCCTTCATAAACCCGAACTCTCGGGAAGATTGGCCAAATGGGCCGTCAAAATGAGTGAATTTGATATAGAATATAAACGGAGGATTGCAATTAAGGCACAAGTCTTGGCTGACTTCGTGGCCGATTTTAGTCTGGAACTGCTACCTTTGGCAACCAAGGAGGCAGTCATGGTATCATAATCGACATCAGGTGTTTGAACCTTATTTACGGATGGAGCCTCGAACGTAAAAGGGTCCGGGCTCGGAATAGTTTTAATCACGTCTTTGGGGGAAAAATTAAGGCAAGCTATCAGAACAATTCCTTTAACTAACAATGAAGCAGAGTATGAAGCTTTGATTCCAATGCTCGAATTGGCCCGGGGACTTGATTCCGGGGTTATTGAAATCAAATGCAACTCACAGCTGGTGGTAAATCGGGTTTATAGGATCTTTGATACCAAAGAAGAACGTATGCAGCAATACGTGATAAAGGTCCAGGAGCCTTTGGAACGATTCCGCGAGTGGTCAATCACTCATATCTCAAAAGAGGATAACACAGAAGTGGATGCATTTGCAAACATAGGTTCATCGATGAAAATAAAGGGATCGGAGCCCGGAACGGCGATACACCTAATGAGTTCAATCCTTGATACGGATGGTTACTATGAAATGAATTCGGCTAGTCTAGTCTGGGACTGGAGAAACAAAATAATCAACTACCTCGAGCACAAAAAGTTGCTCGATGATCCCAAAGCATCACGAGCGTTAAGCACCAAAGCTGCACGTTATAGCTTCAGGAAAGGCCAATTGTATAAAAAATCTTTCCAAGGCCCGCTGGCCTGGTGTTTAGGAGCATCAGAAGCTGACTATGTCATGAGAGAAATTCATGAAGGGATATGCAGAAGTCACTTAGGCGCATAGTCTTTGGTGCTGAAATTAATACGAGCAGGATATTACTAGCCTCGTATGGAACAAGACGCCAAAGCTTTCATACGAAAATGTGATAAGTGCCAACACTATGCATCACTTATATATCGACCGACAGAACCCTTACATTCGGTTTTGTCCCCATGGCCGTTCATGAAATATGGTATGGATATCGTCGTACCGCTGCCACCGGATCCCGTAAAGGTAAGCTTTCTTTTAATTTTGATTGATTATTTTTCTAAATGGGTGGAAGCAGGTTCTTATCAAAAGATCGGAGAACACGAAGTGGTCAATTTCCTATGGGAAAATATAATTTACAGGTTCAGAATACCAAAAGAGATAGCATGTGACAATGGGCCACAGTTTATGGGTGCAAAAGTTACAAAGTTCCTCGAAGACTTGAAAATAAAGAGAATCACATATTTTCCTTATCATCCGAGCGCAAACGGTCAAGCAGAGTCAACAAACAAAGTGATTATTCAAAACCTCAAGAAAAGATTGGAAGCAACAAAAGGCAAATGGCCCGAAGAGTTCCCCGGAGTTCTATGGGCCTACCGAACAACGGCAAATCAAGTAGAGGAGAAACTCCTTTTTCCCCTCGTATACGGTGCTGAAGACTTAATCCTAGCTGAAGTGGGCGAACCCACTTTGAGATATTCTCAGACAAATGAAGAATCAAATAACGAAGCAATGCAAGTCAACTTGGAACTGCTCGAGGAATGCAGGGACTTGGCGCATGTAAGAATGGTAGCTCAAAAGCAGAGGATGGAGCGATATTACAATCGAAGAGTCAATTTTCGTTTTTTCAAAGTAGGAGACTTGGTTCTAAGGAAAGTAACACAAAATACCCGAGAGCTCAACGCGGGAAAGCTAGGTCCAATGTGGGAAGGTCCCTACCGGATTTCAGCTGTCACTAGGAAAGGTTCATACGAGTTAGAGAACCATAATGGGGACAAGCTGCCCAACAACTGGAATGTGGCACACCTCAAAAGATATTATTGCTGATGAACAACACTCAAACTGAAAGTATGTGCTGCATTCTTTTTCCCTTCGTTCAGTTTTTGTCCCAATTATGTTTTTCTGGCAAGGTTTTAATGAGGCGGCGACAGAAAGCATACTAAGAAGATAATAACAATAAGACCTTTGATAGCAAGGCAAATGAACAAGCTTCTACTCGGGGACGATTAGGTAATCTTTGGTTCGATAGCAAATTCCCACCGGGAAGTTAAGTTTGCTACCGAATAGAGGTTACCCGACCATTCGCGAGCACAAACCACCAGAGGACTGTTAGGTATTCTTTCGCTCAATAGCATGGATTCCTAAGGGGAAAAAAGATATGTTGCCGAGTGAAGGACTACCTAGCAATTCATTGGTGGGACCTTCAAAGATACAAGACTTCCAGTCTTCCAATTCACATTCTTCGCATTCAAACACTGGGGGGGATGATATGAGGATACAACAATAATGACTACCACATCAATCGGGAATGAAAATCCGGAAACAAAATGCATCATCGGGACCGGGGACTGTGTAGCCAGCCCCGTAAAAACAAGTTGTACAAGATAGCCACAAGTAATGGCAATTTCTTTTCAGCATAGCAAATTGCTTATGTAATTTCTGAAAATAAAAGGAATAAAATAAAATCCTTTTGCTTTTATCTTGTTTCTTGTCTGAGCGATAAACTGATTTTGTCATTTGAAAGTTAAATAAGTACTTGAAATGTTAGTGCCGTAATGAACATGAGACATCCTCTTCAAGAGCACCGTAAATATAAGAGGACCCTCTCTTATAAAAACCCTCACGTTAAGGGGTTGGTTCTGGAAGAATCAATGCCCGGAATTCAAAATGCCATCGGGGAAAAATACACCAGAAGTCGCATATGAAAAGGACGCAAAAAGCAAACTTGCGTAAATATTCATAGAAACCCTCACGTAAAAGGGAAACTTGCGCAAAGATTCATAAAAACCCTCACGTAAAAGGGATAATACTCCGAACCGAAATGCTTCGAAGAAAAGGCATCCGAGACTACACATAGAAAAGTGTGAATTGAACAACGTGTGCGGAATACTTGAGCAAATGCAAAAGTTAAAAGCTTGCATGGATATTCAAACGAAAGTAAGACTCAAAAAATATTTGAACAAAAAATATGTCTTTATTCACAAGAACGGGCCAAAACGTTACAAGTACAAAATAAGAAAAGAAAGGAAAAGCTAAACTACAGCGCCTCCGAGACCAGGAGGAAGAGAAGTATCCGCATTGCCGAAAAGCGTAGTTGGTTCCGCCTATGGCTCAGCGTTTTCCCCAGTTTGGCCTTCGGCCTCATCGCCTTCCGATCCTTCTTCAGTTTTCGAAAACTCAGAACCAGAATCGGAAGAACCTGGAGCATCAGACTACGCCGGGAGTCCATGTTTTGTAGCCAACTCACGCTCTCGGCCTTAGTAATTTCGGAATCAACATTGATGCTACCATCTTTGGCCTCTTCCAAGGTTTTTCTCCTCATGCTATACATGGAATAAGTTTTATCAACAATGAGGGAAGCCGCTCGACGCTTAAGTTATTCTTTGAGTTGAGTGACCTCGGCAGAAAGGTTTTCCCGGGCGGATCTAGCATATTGGAGGCTGATATCGAGGTCACAGACAGTTGAACTAAAGAGCCTACTATGCTTGATAAATTTTCTGTACTTCTCTTCCAGCTGGGCATGTTTCACCTCCACAGCAGCAAGCTCTTCACTTTTGGAGTTCAAGGCTACTTCCAAGTTAATCACTCTTTCAGCGGAGGCAGCCTTGCGGTCGGTTGCAGCAACAACGGCGTTCTGCACTTCTGCCTATTTGGCCTTGGCCTCATCAAATCTAACCCCCAGTGGCCCAATTTCTTGGCTAAGGATTACCACTTCTTGCTCGCTTTACTGCAAACAAGCCTCCAAAATAACAGCCTCAGCAGCTCTAGTTTCTAGTTCTGAGAGGCGAAGAACGGTCTGGTCCCGTTCTGCCAAAAGCTCATCCCGTTCAGAAGTAAGTTCTTCCTTCTCATGAATCAACCTTTGAAGGCCCTCATAAGTAAGAAAGTTGGCCTATAAAATAAGAAGAGGTAAAATTTAGAATACATTCGTTCAAAGTAAAAGAAATAATAGAAGAAGGAAGGAACGTACCGCTACAGCATTATGCATAGCATTGTTCAACAAACACTCTCTCGAGAGTGTCTGAATCTTTTCCCTGTCTTTTTCGGAAGGCAAAGGCTTCAGGCAATTAGCAAGCTCCACCGGCCGTGATAGCATGTTGCACCTGGTAGAGACCGAAAGAGTGATGTTCCTCCTCCTTTGGGGATCTTCAGAAGGAGCAGCATAATTTTGCACCAAAAACCCATGAACTGGGGACTGTGGAAGAGGAACACCTTCTTCATGGTCAGGTACGACCGATGGAGATGGTGTAGCAACCGCTGGTGTAAGAGTAGATGAAGATGAAAATGATATAGCAGTTGCTGGTGTTGGTGAAGGGGGAGATGAAGCTGATGGAGTTGAAGAGTGAGAAGCAGCTTCATCCAATGCAGTGCTGGTTTTTTGATGCTCGCCAACCAAAGACGGAAAGGACCCGGTACTCAGCCTCGTAGCATCGGTTACAATAATTGGGGCCCAAAAGCTGGAGTTGGCATATTCTACTAAATTAGATTCTCCCCAAAGTGCTGAGACGTTGTCTTCAGTTAGTGCAGCTATCTCAACAGGTTGAGCATCGTGTTGAGATGATGAGGATCGTCGCCTTCTATGTAAAGAAGCTCTCTCATCAATAGTTTCTTCATCATCATCAATCATCACGGTGTCTACGACACCCAGAAGAAGGACCAGTCATCTCGCCACCGGAGACGATTTAGGGGTATCCGTCTTTGCCTTTTTATTCTTTTCCTTGGCCGCGGAGGAGCATCTTCTATTTATTTGTTTATCCTCCGGCCGGGGACTCCGTAAACAAATATTTGCACCCGAAATAGGCACGGAGATACGTGTTCGAGTAAGTGCCTCCTGAAACAGCCTCGTTGTATCAGCATGATCAGCCAGAACGTCCTCCTCGGGGACAATAAGAGAGCCCGCAGGTAGACCTAATTCCATGTACAAAGTTAGAAGGGTTCAACCAAGTTCTTCGTATACAAAAATGAAAGCAAGGTAAATTAGAAGTTACCATGATTTTTGGCCTTCCACCCGTACTTAAGGGCCAGTTCTTTTCATGAAAGAGTTTCGAGTGTTATGACATCTAAAATCTTCTGAACCCACAGGTTCAAAACTTCCACCACCGGTGGGAGCCATCGAGTTGCTGAAACATGCGAAAGGTGAAGAGATATACGACTATAAAATAATATCTAGTAAGAGGAATATTATACAAAGAACTTACGAATACAGTTCCAAGAAATCGAAAAGGATGAAGCCATTGTTGGAATGATGTCGTTGGTGGCAACTGTAACGAACCGTTCCATCCACCCATGGCCGTTGTCATCATACATGCTAGAAAACAAAGCATGGTGGCCATGCTTGCAAAGGTTTATCATTTCCCCATGGAAGATTTTGTGGGAATAGAGATTCATCACATGAGCAAAGGTTAGATCCTCTCCAGTTTCTTGGTACAAGCATCGGAGGCAGGAGATCATCCTCCACACTGAAGGACTTACCTGTGCTAAACTTACCTGGTAGTGAAGCCAAAACTCCGTAATCACGGAATCAAGCAATTCGCTAAAAGAAAATGCACTCAAAGTAAAGGGATACATGAAAAAGTATGTAAAACCTTCCTTGGAAAGGGTCACTTGCACCGATAGATCGGGAGTAATGATTTCCAACACATTGCAGCGGCAGTCCTTCTTCACACTAGGGATACTGGAAGGGCGAATGGAAGAAGGGTACATACCAACAGTCCATGTACGAGGGTTAGCAGTAGGGAATTTTTCTTCAAAATCCTTCGAAGTACTAAGCCTCCTTGGGATGATGGAATCTACTGTTGGAGGAATGGGGTACTCAGTTTTGTTCTTATTCTTTGAAGAACCACCACGTTTGGAAGAAGAAGCCATTGGAAAAGAAGAAGGTAAAGAGTTTGTGTTTGAAGAAAATTAGGAAAAGGATGGAAAACAAGGATGCAAATCAAAAACTCAGGCAATTGACAAACGTAAAGGAAAAGAAAGTTGCGTATAAGTAAAATTCTGGCGGCTAAATTCATGGCAATGATTACCTCGATAGTCGGCAAAAGCTGTGCTGAATCATGGGATGATGTGTGTTCGGGGTATTAAATGCGGAGCGACATGCGTCTAATCAATTGTTAGAGACCTTCAGAGGGAGTTATAGTAATTCCCGCCAAAATCGTATTTCTATCAACTTTCCGATAACACAAAGTTATGTCACCGGAAAATAGGGGGACTATCTGTATAGGGTAAAATATGATATGACACGTGGCTGACTAAAAAGAGGACATATGGAATCCAAGATATGATGGTTGAGGATCGAACACAACCACTACGCTTGTCACCGAAACATATAATGTTCATAAAAGTGTATTAAATGCTCTGCGCCAGGTAGAATTTACTAAGGAATATTCTACAACATTAAGAGCGACAGTCCGTTATAGTGAATTTGGAATTCATACTCAACGTTACATCTTCATCAATGACCCTCATAATTAGCACTAAAGGAGGGCATGATCCTAGGACCTTTTCCCCTAGGCATAGCTATAAATAGTGAGCTCAATTACCAATATAAAGGACATGAATTTCCTAGCAAGAACATATACTATATTCTATGCAAAGATTTTTACAATGGTGACTGCTTCAAGTTAACTCTAACTTGAACAATACAACTAGAGTTTACAACCTCTTGCAAACCTAAGGATTAACTCTAACCCTTATAGTAACACACCACAGGCTGTTGCGACTACTTCAAGTTAACTCTAACTTGAACAATACAACTAGAGTTTACAACCTCTTGCAAACCTAAGGATTAACTCTAACCCTTATAGTAACACACCACAGGCTGTTGCGACTACTTCAAGTTAACTCTAACTTGAACAATACAACTAGAGTTTACAACCTCTTGCAAACCTAAGGATTAACTCTAACCCTTATAGTAACACACCACAGGCTGTTGCGACTACTTCAAGTTAACTCTAACTTGAAAGATATAACTTAGATACCTAGTACAATTTTCTTCTTAGAAAGCTGAAAGGTACAACTCAAAACGCCTACTACACTTTGAACTAGAAATAAAGAATGACACATAAAACTCTTTATGGAGCTGGTTCTTTAATCTGGTTCGTGTAGCTTCAGGATCGCACTCTTAAATCTCACAGGAATTGCTCACAAAATACCTTGCTATTTTGCTCTCAATTCGTGCTTAACTTTAGTATGTGTGCATCGCCTGTAAAAGAGAACACAACCGATATATATAGAGTTAGTAAATAAAGATTAACTAGAAGTCTAATGCTTTTCTCTTCCTTGGTGGAAGAGTTCTAGTTATCTTCAACTTCTAACTCTTTCCTTATCTTGGATATATTTCTCTTCAAGTAAGGAGTCCTGCTCCTTATCAAATAAGCAAGCTTTTCGTTCAGGGATTATCAGAAATAACCAATTATACTTATCCCTTTCACGTGTATGCTTTTTGCTTAATTTTGCCCGTCACCTGTGTACACTGTCCATGAACCTGGTTCATGCATGTGTTTTTTTGTCAATCATCAAAACAAATTTACTCAGGCCAACAAGTTTCCCCTTTTTGATGATGACAAACTTCGTGCTTTTCATAAGCATGAAACATATTTCAACTCAGCTCAACATCAACACACTATTTGAAAAATTTTCCATTTTAAAGACACAAATCATCAAGGACCAGGTTCATTAGGTTATAAACATCATAGTCCAAAGCAAAAGCACACCTTATCTTTCCCCTTTTGGCATAATCGAAAAGTTGCATAATTAAGTTATGTAACTAGATTTTAGCAGATATCACTCATGGCCACTGGGGCTACTTCAAATGCAATCATGGATTCAATTTTCTCTTTATCAATCTAAGGATATTACCCATCTAAGAAATATCAACATACAATTAGAGAAAAAGCAGTGAATTTCATTGATTGATAAGATCCTACCACAAAACATAAGAAGAAATAAAAACATTGAACCATGAACAAAAGACCGAAAAATATCACTTGGGTCACTGGTTACAACTACGCTAGGAAGAATTTAGGACTGGGAAGGACCAGGTTCTTGGTTCTTGGCTCGAAGCAGTTTCAGCATATCTTGAAGAATACCATCATTATTTTCCTTTTACTTTGCAAGCTCACACTTGAGATAGTCTCTCTCAGCCTCTACTTCAGCCAACTTAGTCTTCAATCGTTCAATCTCAACATCCTTAATCATTTTCTTCCACTATTTGAGCCTTTTTGCTCCTTTTGGTAGATGTGGGTGTTTTAGTCATAACTGAACCCTTGCCACAACCTTTGTTTTTGAGAATTCTTTTGAGAAGCCTTTCTCCTTTTGGCACTAGGTAGGGTACTTCCACATCTTTATCTTCATCCTCGTGAACCAGGTTCATCTCCTCAATCTGCACTACTCTACTTGGCTTACCGGCCTTTTGTTTTCCTTTCCAAGCGACTTTCTTGGCACTCTTAGTTAAGACCCTGTCACGCCCCAAACCGCATGGCCGTGATGGGCACCCGATGCCTAACTCAACCGAGTACCAACGTAATGTATCATTCTTATCATACTCATGGGTAAATGAACCGAAAAGGCTGTCATGAGATAACTAGAATAAAACATAAGGGAATACTAGACATAGGAAGACCCAGCATGATATAGAAACTTATACATGTGACATACGAGCCTATAAGGCCGACATAATCATTTGTATACTCAAGATATAGGCCGATAAGGCCATACAAGTATCCATATACATGTCATCTGTCTACAAGCCTATAAGAGTACATAAATATCATAAAGGTCAGGACAGGGCCCCGTCATACCAATCAGTACATATTTAAATCATACTGACCAAATAGGCAACTCCGGAGCAAGTGGAGTGCACAAACACCTTTTGATGAGCTGATAGCCTACTAGGAGAGCTCTCAACCTGTCTATCGGGACCTGCGGGCATAAAACGCAGCGTCCCCAGGCAAAAGGGACGTCAGTACAAATAAAGTACCGAGTATGTAAGGCATGAAAGAAACATGGAGTAAGGAACTCAACCTGTAAGTATGAATATCTTTGTGAATCATGTAAATATTTATAATGTCATGCATGTGCGTATAATGCCATACCATGCATAAGTATATGCATACATAACATCATCAAGCCTCTGAGGGCATCCCATCATATCATCTCAGCCACTGTGGGCGAAATCATCAATGTATACCAAATGATCAGGTGGTGGTGCGTATATAACACCGTAACTTTTTCCCATATCCCATATCCCATATACATATAATATATGCGTATATAACATCATCTGGTCATGAGTCAATGTACATGTATAAATGAATGAAATGCATAAAAAATACGTTAATAAGATCAATATACTTTTCGGATAAATTTTATCAACTACGTATTTTTCTAAGACCCATGAACAGAAGATATAATAATAATTTACATGGGGAATGAAGAACGTAGGCATCTCTAATACTTCTATGAATAGAGTCATTTATGAAAGTTGTGCATTTGCTCGTTTCGTTTGTATCGTATGAATCATGCCAAAAGGAAAGAAGGGATAGCCTTAACATACCTTATCACAATATTTCCAATAACCAAGTTGAACTCACCTCTTCGTACCTTAATCTACAACAACAATAATAATAATACTATCATTAAGTTACGAAAGGTGCAACTATCGCACAACGAATGACAAGCTTATTTTGTATTAAAACGGACAGCATCTCCCTTATAATCCTTACTTCCTTCAAATTCAATATCATACCAAACACAACAATATCAAAATGTATACATTATTTTTCAACCTTATATACACCACAAAATACTACAAAACAGCCCAATACACCCCAATCTCTTCATACATAAAACGACCATCGTAATAGTGTCAAACGACCCGAAACTGTTACGACGAACGACCAGCCCACCACCTTGCATTTATGTGGTTTTTATCCACAACCTTAATCCTCCAAAATTCCACAAAACAGCATTAAAACACGCAGCCCAATAGCAACACAAAATAATCCACAAAATAGTTCGCTACAAGTGAATAACTCGAACTCACAGCTTCCGATCACCGTCCTGTGAGTTCTAACTATTAAGAAACGAATTTATCAACCTTCCTTGATATTTAAATACTTAAATACAGAAAGTACACGTTTTCTTAACTATGAAGTACCTTCCAAAACCCAAACTATAAAGAAAAAGAGAGGCGATATAGCGATACTTACGTTGTAGGGATCGTTTTAATGTTATTGTTTCTTGATTCCGTGCCCGAGATGATAATATTGTTTGAAGCTTTTGCAGAGAGCTTAAGAGTAAAGTTAGGGGTGTTATTTGGTTGTGTGTTCTGGAAAATTGAATAAAGAAACGAGATAAGGATATAAATATCCATTTTATTGGAAAAGTCAAAAGGTTCTACTTGGCACCCTAGCATTGGTCCTTCTTCCAATGCTTATAACGTTTTATCCGGGTGTCGTATGAACATACAATTAAGAGCGTTGGAAAATACATTCCAAGACCTTCAATGTTGTATATAATATGTCCCAAAAATACCTCTTATAGCACATGAAATGTATTTCCCAAAAAGATCTGTTACAAGGCAAATCCTTAGTCGACTTTTCCGCAACTTTAATCCGATTTTTCCCAAACTTCATATTTTCTATCCAAACATCTTATATAGTCATATTATGACTTTAAAATCATTTGAATCATAATTAAAAAGTCTCATATTCATTATGTCACCTTGGTACGCACAAGGTGTAATAATCTTCCCCCCTTAGAAACGTTCGTCCTCGAATGTTAAACTCCCAGAAATCTATAGAAATTTTGGCAGAGTCTCCTCTGTAACGGTACCACTACCAACCTGTCACACAGCAAACCCAACAATACAAAGCCACACAGGGCCACAATTATCAATAACACCAATGGCCTCACACGACTAATAACAATAACTAACATAAGAATCAAGTACCATATACAGACCTAAAGGCTGTGATGTCTCAGTCTGATCCTCCTCCGGGAGTGGAAACAAGTGAGGATACCTAGTCTTCATTTTTTGTTTAGCTTCCCGAGTCATCTCCTCCACATTATTGTTAATCCAAAGTACTTTAACCGAAGCTACATCCTTAGTTCTTAATCTCTGAACTTGTCTATCTAGTATAGCAATGGGAGCTTTCTCATATGATAGCTGCTCTGTAACCTGAACATTGTCAACTGGAATGACTTTAGAGGGATCTCCAATACACCTACGGAGCATAGACACATGAAAGACTGGATGTACATACTCCAATTTGGAAGGCAAGTCTAACACATATGCTACTTGGCCTACTCTGCGTATAATCTTATAAGGTCCAATGTACCGAGGGCTAAGCTTTACTTTCTTACCGAATCTCATAACGCCTTTCATCGGTGATACCTTTAGGAATACCTAATCATCTACCTGAAACTCCAAGTTCCGTCGTTAATTATCTGCATAGGACTTATAATGACTCTGTGCTGCTAATAGCCTTTCCCTTATAAGCTTAATCGTCTCAACTACCTGCTGTACCAACTCTGGTCCTACTAACTTAGTTTCCCTAATCTCGAACCATCCTATAGGAGACCTACACTTTCGTCCGTAAAGAGCTTCGTATGGAGCCATCTGAATGCTGAAATGATAACTATTATTATATGCAAACTCAATAAGTGGAAGATGATCATCCTAGCTATCCCTGAAGTCTATCACACAAGCCCGTAGCATATCCTCCAGTGTCTGAATAGTATATTCAGCCTGGCCATCTTTCTTGGGATGAAATATTGTACTAAGACTTACCTAAGTTCCCAATCCTTTTTGGAAGGACCTCCAGAAATTAGCTGTAAACTAAGAACCTCTATCCGAGACAGTAGATATAGGGACACCATGAAGTCGCACTATCTCCCTAATGTAAAGCCTTGCATAATCCTCTACTGAGTAAGTAGTCCTGACAGACAGAAAATGGGCTGCTTTTGTAAGTCTATCGACACTAACCCATAGAGCATCGAACTTACATTGGGTACAAGGTAAGGCTATGATGAAATCCATATTAATCACTTCCCATTTCCAAGTCGGAATCTCTATAGCCTGTAATATTCCACAGGGTTTCTGATGCTCAATCTTAACCTGCTGACAATTAGGGCACTGAGCAACATACTCTGCTATATCCTTCTTCATTTCATCCCACCAGTATATTCCCCTGATATCATGATACATCTTCGTCACTCCTGGATAAATAGAATAACGAAAATAGTGAGCTTCTCCCATAACCTGCTGGCACAACCCTGCCACATTAGAACACATAATCGATCTCGATATCTGAGGACTCCATCTCCTGTAATCTCAAATGGTGTATTCTTCTTTTAAGGGGATCTATCTCTGTAATGAGCTAGCACAGGATCCTCATACTGGCGTTTCTTCACTTCAGTTACTAAAGAGGATGTTGCCGTGTCCTGAATAGTAACTCAGGTATTACCTCGAACTCCAAGACTAGCTAGCTGATGAATTTCATGGGCTATCCCACACATCTCTGGCTATAAATATGACAGGCTACCAATAGATCTACGGCTGAGGGTGTCGGCTAATACATTCGCCTTCCCCGGATGGTATAAAATATCAATGCCATAGTCTTTCAGTAGCTCCAACCATCTCTTTTGGCGTAAATTCAATTCCTTTTGATTGAAGATATATTGAAGGCTCCGTATAGATATCAACATGAATGCCATACAAATAGTGCCTCCACATTTTTAGTGCATGAATCACCGCGGCTAACTCTAAATCGTGGGTCAGATAATTTTTCTCGTGCTTTCTTAGTTGTCTTTAAACATAAGCAATTACTTTTCATGGTCGTTCTTCCACTTGTTGCATGAATACATGGCTAACTCATATGATCTCAAATATCATCTTTTGATTTTTTTTCCCTTTCATTAGCCACAATATGTGCCACTTTCTTATGGAGTGCACATAATGCCGTTGTGAGACTATTGTTACAAGACCATTTCTTCCTTATGTCACTATGCTTAAGTTGAAGCCTTCTTCCTTATTCTCTCAGCTAGTCTTTCTTTGTAGTACTTAAGAAAGACCCTTTGACTCCTGTAAAGTTGCGAGCTTATTACATCGTATACCCGAAAGAATTTTTGATATTCTTACTCACCTATAATTATCCTTAATTGCTTACCTCCGCGCCCTTGTGCTCGTAAGGTTGTGATACTATTGTTACAAGACCATTTCTTCCTTATGTCACTATGCTTAAGTTGAAACCTTCTTCCTTATTCCCTCAGCTAGTCTTTCTTTGTAGTACTTAAGAGAGACCCTTTGACTCCTGTAAAGTTGTGAGCTTATTACATCGTATACCCGGAAGAATTTTTGATGTTCTTACTTACCTATAATTATCCTTAATTGCTTACCTTTGTGCCCTTGTGCTCGTAAGATTGATTCTGAACTAAAAATTTTGACTGTCTTCTCAGTGGCACCATTGTTTTAATTTTTGTAACACTTATACGGTACCTTTAACAACCTCAACTCTAATCTGAATATTTGTCAAGGATTTTGATGTCATCATATTTGCGAGACTGAATACCCTATGTTGGTTTTTACTATGTTTATCTTGCACAACTTGCTGATTTGTCTGTATCCTCTTATTTAGCCATGGCTAGGCTCTTCCTGAATCAGCTACTAACTACACATTAGTCCATTCTCATATCTATATTCTGGCACACTTAGTCCCTTAAGCTTAACTCTACTCACAACGCCTGTTTTAGGGAAGCGTCTTCCTGAATGACCTTTAAAGGTTATTCTTCTGTTGTCCATTAAATTATCGCCGGAACACGATCTCTGAAATTATCACGATGTCAACTATTATCAAATCCTTCGGTCCCGAATTCATGTTCAGTTTATCTTATTCACTAACCCATACTAATTTCTATTACTCCGGGGGTCTAACTTTTCCTTCTGGTAATCACGTATGAGTCACCAACTCATTTCTCGAAATGGGGACATGACTTTATGGCTTATACTCTTTTATTGCCTCAAGGCATGTAACTTCTTGTCTTTTCCTTCACTTGACTATAGACAAATGTAGTCCTGTTATATTTTGATTTACCATTATCATCCATTTATCACATCTTACTCATAATGCTTCATTTACTTTCTTCTTATTCTCCTGCTAATATTTCTGTCTATCACCTTATTATGAAAACTTCTTCAAAACACTCTTTCACTTTTATCCCCCTTTGATTCAACTCATTGGCTCTTCGGGTCGCCTATCACTCTCTCTTTACTAGGGACGAGAGTCATACAAAGGTAAATATTTATCCCTTCTAGGATTCCAATGCCAATCTTCTGAAATTTCTAAACATTCTAGTATTCATATCTGATTGTACTATTCTAGAGTGCACCATCTGGGTGTCTCACAAAGGGAGTCATTACCACGTTTGCAATATCCCTCAGAAATATGAGCTAATGAAAACAATCCATCCACAATTTTGGGGTACTCTAACCCCATCTGGATGTTATTATCCCATCCTTCTCTTAAATTATATCTGTTAGCTCCTATATGGCATAACTGAAATGGGTGTTGTCAAGTGAATATATCTTTGTTATTGTTGAAAGTAACTCAGAATGCTTATATTTCTCTGTATGAATTGTAAATACAGATAATCTTTACTAACTGGATACCTCGTATCCTTCTTCACCTAGCTTCTTTTACTTGTTGAAACTTGTATCTACCTTCTGATTCTCTCGTTGCTTTTTACCAAAGGGGTAGATAGATATTCATGCCTTAGGGCTCCTTATCAAGAAGCTCACACATCGTAGTACACACATAATCTATTGAAGGCCTTACATTTACTCATCATGAACGTGATGCAAAATCGAGTTTCTCTGACTCAACTCTTCCACATCCATATTCAATCTCTTACCATCTGTCTTTCTCGTCGTAGATGTCGTTGTCTAACGAATAAAATAGAATTTAGGAGTTTGAATTTCTTACAACTGATCTCTACCACACGATCTAGAGTAAGAAGAAAGAGTGACAGTCCTAAATGCCGTGTAGCCTCCTACTTATAAGTGTGGTGCATAATACACCCCAAAACAAGACTCTACTAGACACGGCTTGTAGATTCCCTAGGAAAGAACTTCTCTGATACCACTTCTGTCATGACACAAACCATAGGGCCGCGACGGGCACCCGATGCCTTACTCAACCGAGTACCAACGTAACATATCATTCTTATCATACTATCATGGATAAATGAACCGAAAAGGCCGTCATGAGATAACTAGAATAAAATATAATGGAATACTAGACATAGGACGACCCAACATGATATAGAAACTTATACATGTGACATACGAGCCTATAAGGCCGACATAATCATTTGTATACTCAAGACATAGGCTGATAAGGCAATACAAGTATCCATTTACATGCCATCTATCTACAAGCCTCTAAGAGTACATAAATGCCATAAAGGTCGGGACAGGGCCCCGTCATACCAATCAATACATATTCAAATCATACTCACCAAATAGGCAACTCCGAAGAAAGTGGAGTGCACAAACACTTTCTGTTGAGCTGATATCTTACTAGGAGAACTCTCAACTTGTCTATCGGGATCTGTGCACATGAAACGCAGTATCCCCAGGCAAAAGGGACGTCAGTACAAATAAAGTACCGAGTATGTAAGGCACGAAAGAAACATGGAGTAAGGATCTCAACTTGTAAGTCTGAATAGCTCTGTGAATCATGAAAATATTTATAATGTCATGCATGTACGTATAAAGGCCATACCATGCATAATTATATGCGTACATAACATCATCAAGCCTCTGAGGGCATCCCATCATATCATCTCAGCTACTGTGGACGAAATCATCAACGTATACCAGCTGATCAGGTAGTGGTGCGTATATAACGCCGTAACCTTTTCCCATATCCCATATACATATAATATACGCGAATATAAGGCCATCTGGTCATGGGATAATATATATGTATAAATGAATGAAATGCATAAGAAATACGTTAATAACATCAATATACCTTTCGGATAAATTTTATCAACTATGTATTTTTCTAAGACCCATGAACAGAAGATATAATAATAATTCACATGAGGAATAAACAACGTAGGGATCTCTAATACTTCTATGAATAGAGTCATTTATGAAAGTTGTGCATTTGCTCGTTTCGTTTGTATCGTATGGATCATGCCAAAAGAAAAGAAATGATAGACTTAACATACCTTATCACAATATTTACAATCACCAAGTTGAACTCGCCTCTTCGTACCTTAATCTACAACAACAATAATAATACTATCATTAAGTTACGAAAGGTACAACTATCGCACAACAAACGACAAGCTTATTTTGTTTTAAAACGGGCAGTATCTCCCTTATAATCCTTACTTCCTTCAAATTCAATATAATACCAAATAAAATAATATCAACCTGTATACATTATTTTCCAACCTTATATACATAATAAAATACTACAAAACATCCCAACACACCCCAATCTCTTCATAAACAAAACGACCACCGTAGTAGTGTCAAACGACCCGAAAATATTACGACGAACGACTAGCCCACCACCCTGCATTTATGTGGTGTTTTTCCACAACCTTACTCCTCCAAAACTCCATAAAACAGCAGTAAAACATGCAGTCCAACAGCAACACAAAACAATCCACAAAACAGTCTGCTACAAGTGAATAACTCGAACTCATGGCTTCCGATCACCGTCCCATGAGTTTTTACTATTAGGAAACGAATTTATCAACCTTTATTGATATTTAAACATTAAATATAGAAATTACATGTTTTATTAACTATGAAGTACCTTTCAAAACTCAAACTACAAAGAAAACGAGAGGCGATATAGCGATACTTACGTCGTAGGGATCGTTTTAATGTTATCGTTTCTTGATTCCGTGCCCGGGATGATAATCTTGTTTGAAGATCTTGCAGAGAGCTTAGGAGTAAATTTAGAGGTCTTATTTGGTTGTATGTTCTGGAAAATTGAAGAAAGAAACGAGATAAGGATATAAATATCCATTTTGTTTGAAAAGTCAAAAGGTGCTACTTGGCACCCTAGCATTGGTCCTTCTTCCAACGCTTATAACTTTTTATCCTGGTGTTGTATGAACTTACGGTTAAGAGCGTTGGAAACTATATTCCAAGACCTTAAATGTGTATATAATATGTTCCAAAAGACCTCATATAGTACACGAAAGTTATTTCTCAAGGCAAATCCTTAGTCGGGTTTTCCGCAACTTTAATTCGATTTTTCCCAAACTTCATATTTTCTATCCAAACATTATATATAGCCATATTATGACTTTAAAATTATTTAAATAATGATTAACAAGTGTCATATTCATTACGTCACCTTGGAATGCACAGGGTGTAACAGACCCTGTCTACATTGGCATCACTCTGCTTCTTCTAGCTCCTTGTAGTTCTTCCTCCTATGGGATTAGTCTCTATAGGGATAGATGAGGCAACCTTTCTTTTCTTGTTTGCCCTAGTATTACCATGGATTGTAATTCTTGAACTTCTTTTCTTTGTAGGATTGTAGCTATCTAACACCCTCTGCAGCAGATCGAGACTCTTGTCTATTTGAGCAAAAGAAGGAACTGGTTCATGAAACTGTTTCCTTAACTTAACCGACCCATATACTGCACTTCTACACCAGAACCATCACCTATCTCCTGTGATTATATCCGCATACTTTCATTCATAGTCTCCTCATTATCACTAATCTCTTTACTTAATACAATCATTTCTCCAGCTTCTTCTGTCAAACGAACAAGAGTGAGTGAAGGAGATCCAACCACTCTTTCTTCTCCCTTTCCCCTCATATCTACTTCAACACCCTCACTCTTTTTTTTTCTTTTCCATTTTTACCACCAACTTTTTCAGGCCCACTAGTTTCTACCCCAGCAATCGTACCAACCAACACAAACATATTTTTAAGATTCTTAGCAATTTTAGAAGCAACATCAGAAATATTTAACCCAGAAGTTACCTGCTCAGTTTCAGATGAAACTGGTTCTTCCTCCTCAGTCGAAGACTTGAAGGACTCATCAGATTTTTAGCATTCTTCTGCTTGGCTGGCATGTAGCATCTCACTCAATTTCTTAGCTTGTTCTCTACTGGCCACTGTGTTCATGCAATCATTTTAATATGCTTTTTCTTGGGGGGTTTGGGTGGTTGAAAGTATGGCTGAAGGTTCTTTGGGTGATGAGGAAGGGTTCAGAGTTTTTGGGATTCTCATAGGTGTTTGCCATTTGATCAGTTCAGAAACTTGAGAGAAATAGAGAGAGTTTTGAGGTTTTGGAGATTTTGATCTTTCGAAAAGATTTGAGATAAGAGGGTAATGTCAGATCAATTTAAAGAGGGAAATGTTGAGTGTATAACGACACCTTTTTGAAGTCTAGAAGTCTAATCGCATTGGAAGTTTCAGTTCATGATCCATATGAAGTTATTTTAAATTATGCGGAGTGTAGAATACATACGTTATAAGCTCGATGAACCAGGTTCTTCACTGAAAGTTCTCTTGTGTTTGACTGATTTTTTTCCAAGAAAAAATAGATAATATCATTAGACATCAGTGAGACATTTTATCACATGGCACAAGAGTATACTAATAAAAGCATGAGACTGAGCAATATCTAATCTAATTATTCACAAAATTCACAAATTATCTAACCAATCATTAAGTTAGAATCAGTTTCTTTTAGGTGATCTTAATCATCCCTAATTCTAACATGTTCCTTTCAAAGTGATCCCTACTCAAAGCTTTTGTGAAGATGTCAACAATTTTCTTATCAGTAGCACAAAATTCCATAGTGATCAACACCTCTCAAAATTATCCCTATGAAAACGATGCCCAACATCTATATGCTTAGTTCTTTTATGATGGACTGGGTTCTGGTCATACTAATTGCACTAGTATTATCACAAAAGATGGGTATACAACCTTTGAATACCATAGACAAAGGTCAGATGTGCCTTTTAGGTATCTCAAGATCCTCTTGACATCAGTCAAGTGCGACTCCTTTGGATTTGCCTGAAATCTAGCACAAAGTCCTCACTGAAAATAATGTTAGGTCTACTAGCAGTAAGATATAATAAGAAGCCAATCATTCCCCTATACAACTTCTGATCAACAGACGAACCAGGTTCATCCACATCCAATTTTGTGGTTGTTGCTATAGGAGTGTCGATTTCTTTGGAATCTTCTATTTAAAGCTTTTTAAAGCAACTCTTTCACATACTTCTGCTGATGGATCATAGTTACATTTGAATTTTATTTAATTTGTAATCCTAAAAAGAAATTAAGCTCACCCATCATACTCATTTCAAATTCACTCCTCATTAGTTTAGCAAATTCCTTACCTAACTTGTCAGTAGTTAGTCCAAAGATTATATAATCAACATATATCTGAACTACCAAGAGATCTTTACCTTTTTCTTTCAAGAATAAAGTATTGTCAATTTTACCTCTCTTGTAGCCATGCTCAAACAAGAATTTTGATAATATTTGCATATCATGCTCTTGGAGCCTGTTTGAGCCCATAAAGTTCCTTGTCAAGCTTGTACACATGACCAGGACATTCCTTGCTTTGAAAGCAAGGAGGTTTCTTGACAAACACTTTTTCCTTTAGATAGCCATTGAGGAAGGCACTCTTGACATCCATCTGATGGAGAGTGAATTCCATGTAAGTAGCAAAGGCTATGAGGAGTCTAATTGCTTCCAATCTTGTAACTGGAGCAAAAGTTTCATCATAGTCAGTGCAATCTTCTTGACTATATCCTTGAACCAACAATCTTGCCTTGTTCCTTATAACTGTTCCATCTTCATCAAGTTTATTTCTGAAGACCCATTTTGTGCCAATTACTGATCTGTCCTTAGGTCTTGGTACAAGATGCCAAACTTGACTTCTCTCAAATTGGTTGAGTTCATCTTGTATTGCATTCACCCATTCTACATCTTGCAAAGCCTCAACAATATTGTTTAGGTTCAATAAGAGATTGAAAAGCATCAAAAGCACAACGATTCTTCAAAGATGATCTGGTTTTGATTCCAAAGGTTGGATCAGTAATTATGTTCTCAATGGGATGAGAACTTTGGTATTTATAAGGTTTCACAACCAACTGGTTTCCCTTAGATGTTCTTTCAGTGTTTTGTTGCTGAGGAACAGGTTCATGGACAGGTTCCCTCAGGGTTTGAGGATTAGTTCTTCTTTGTTCAGTTCCCCCTGTCAGGTTGCCCTAGGTAGAAGGACCTGTTCCATCACATGTTTCTTCCTTTGGTGCAGCTTAAGTCTGGGATGTGGTTTCATTTGAGTTTCTAATCAGCCCAATTGCTTCATCTTCATGTTCCTATTTCTCAAAAAGAATGTTAGTTTCATCAAAAACTACATGTACACTTTCTTCTACACACATAGTTCTTTTGTTATAGACATTATAAGTTTTACTATGTGAAGAGTATCCCAAGAATACTCCCTCATTACTTCTGGGATCAAACTTACCTATGGAGTCTTTACCATTATAGTGCACAAAGCACTTGCATCCAAATGCCCTAAGATGGGATATATTTGGCTTTCTTCCTTTAAGTAACTCATAGGGAGTCTTCTCAACAAGAGGTCTAGTCATGCACCTATTTATGATGTAACATGCAGTGTTCACAGCTTCTACCCAGAAACTATGAGGGGCAGTTTACTTGAAAGAAGCATAGTCCTAGCCATTTCTTACAATATTTTATTCTTTCTTTCAACTACTCCATATTGTTGTGGAGTCCTAGGAGCAGAAAAATTATGATTTATGCTATGCTCATCACAAAATTTAGCATTCTCAAATTCAGTACCATGATCAGACCTAATTGATGCAAGTTGATTACCTAGTTGTTTCTGAATTTTTCTAACAAAAGAAGTGAACATGTCAAATCCTTCATCTTTAGATGTTAAAAACAATGTCCAAGTAAATCTAGAGTAATCATTAATAAGCACCATTACATATCTCTTACCACATCTGCTCAATGTTCTCATTAGTCCACAAAGATCCATATGGATCAGTTCCATCGTCCTGGTGGTGCTTACCACTTTTTTGTTTTTAAAAGAGGATCTTACCTGCTTCCCCCTTACACAAGCCTCACAAACTTTATTTTCCTTGAACTTAATGTTAGGCAGTCCTATCACCAAATCCTTGGAGACTAGTTTGTTTAGTTGACTTAGACTGGTATGTCCAAGTCTCTTGTGCCAAAGGAGGGGATCATTATCCAACACACTTAAGCAAGTGAGTTCATTTTCTGAAAATGTGGACAGATCTACAACATATATGTTGTTCACTCTTTTTCCCTGTAAAACTATCTTGTCAGTGGTAAGATTAATCATAAAGCATTTGGTAGATGTGAATGCTACCATGTTACCTCTATCATACAATTGTGATACACTTATTAGACTGTGCTTCAGTCTATCTATCAAGTCAGTCTTACCCACCTTTCCAACCCCAATGATCTCATTTGTGATGTGTGTGTAAAATTTGAGGTCATTCGGACGTGGTTTGGTTGGTTTCGGCATCGGGTACCGAATTTGCAAATTTAGAAGTTCTTAGGCTTGAATCCGAGGGTAATTTGATGATTTGGTGTTGTTTCGAGCAATTCTAACGTTCGACTAAGTTGGTATGTTGATATATGACTTGTTGGTATTTTTGGTTGAGGTCCCGAGGGGCTTGGGATGATTTCAGATGGGTATCGAGGAGTTTGGAAGTTGGAAAATGCACCTGGAGCTGCTATTCTGGTGTGTCCGTACCTGCGGATTGGGAGAGATTTGAAGAGGGAATCAAGGGGGTTTCATTGAGGTAAGTTACTTGATCCCTAATACTTGTATATATGGTGATTTTTCGTTGTTTAATCATGGTAATTAGTAAAAATGAGGGATTAGGGCTTGGAAATTTTGAAAAGTAATTTAAGGATTTGAGGGATCAAACAGAGTCCGATTTTGATGAATTTTATATGGTTAGACTCGGGAGAGGACAAGTTTTATTATTCTGCCCTTTTTGACTGATTTCGAGATGTGGGCCCGAGGGTCGGATTTTGGTCGGTTTCGAATTTTTGGCATATTTTGTAGTGTTTCTTGTGGAATTCATTCCATTAGCATATATTGATGGTATTGTACTAATTGGGATTAGATTCGGAGTATTCGGAGACCGGGTCCAGAGACGAGGGCATCCCGGAGTAGGATTGTTACGCTGTTAAGGTAAGTAACAGTTTTAACTCTGGCTTTGAGGGTATAAACCCGGAGATTTGACATCACGTGATTGTTTGGAAGTGATACCCACGCTAGGT
>AWOL01S0038475.1:0-13718 GCA_000715115.1 Nicotiana otophora
GACCAGGGTATGCAGTTCATATCATGTTTCTAGAAGGCTGTACAGCATGAGTTAGGCATACGGTTTGAATTGAGTATAATATTTCATCCTCAGACGGACGGACAGTCCGAGCGCACTATTAAGATATTTGAGGATATGCTTCACGCCTGTGTTATGGATTTTGGGGGTGCTTGGGATCCGTTCTTTCCACTTTCCGAGTTTGCCTACAACAACAACTACCAGTCGAGTGAACAGATGGCTCCGTATAAGGCTCTATTTGGGAGACGGTGCCGTTCTCTAATTGGGTGGTTTGAGCCGGGAGAGGCTAAGTTATTACGCACAGATCTGGTTCGAGATGCTTTGGAGAAGGTCAATCCAGGATCGTCTTCGTATAGCCCAATCGAGGTAGAAGAGTTATGCGGATCGGAAGGTTCCCGGTGTTTCATTTTTGATTGGAGAGCGAGTTTCTCTCCCAGTTTCACCCATGAAGTGTGTGATGAGGTTCGGGAATAAGTGAAAGTTGAGCCCTAGGTATATCAGGCCATTTGTGATCCTTGAGAGGGTTGGAGAGGTTGCCTACAAGCTTTCCTTGCCACCTAGTTTATATGTAGTTCATCTGGTGTTCCATGTCTCTATGCTCTTGAAGTATTATGGTGATCCGTCTCGTGTTCTAAACTTTAGCACACTGCAGTTGGACAGGGATTTGACTTATATTGAGAAGCTTGTGGATATCATTGTCCGACACATTCGGAAGTTGAGATCAAAGGATATTGCTTCAGTGAAGGTTCAATGGAGGGGTCATCTGGTCGAGGAGGCAACGTGGGAGACCGAGAATGACATGCAGAGTTGTTATCCTCATTTATTCACCACTTCAAGTATTTCCTTATGCACATTCGAGAATGAACTGTTGATTGAACAGGGTGTGATTGTAACGATCCGATCGGTCCTTTTGTGAAATTGCGCCCCGCTACCCTTTTTATTGCTTCACACTTGTGTGTTTATGCCTTTGATTAGTTTTGTTCCGTGAAGATTTTGTGTTGATTTGTATCATTGATTCTTGACTTACAAGTTTTAATTTAAAAATCTTGACCAAACTTTTACTTTTGTGTAAATGACCCTGGAACTGTGTTTTATGACTCTGATAGTTTCTTATCGTGATTTTGGAGTTGGGCTTATGCCTGGAATCGATTGTGGACGTCCATAGGTTTATTTGTGTTGATTTGCCGAAATTTAGCAACTTTAAGTTCAAATGTTTGGCCGTAGGTTGACATTTAGCTATCGAGCTCGGAATTTGATTTTGAGACTTGGAATAGGTCTGTTATGGCATTTAGAACTTGTTGCAAAATTTGGTGTCATTTGGAGTTGATTTGATAGGTTTTTGACGCTTAGTTGTAATTCTAGAAGTTCTTGAAAATTTCTTTGAAAATCATGCGTTTTAGTATTCGATTCATAGTTTTAGATGTTATTTTTGGGTTTTGATTCCGCAAGCGAGTTCGTATGATGTTGTTATACTTGTGTGTATGTTTAGTTTTGAGCCCCAAGGTCTCGGATGAGTTTCGGACACGTTCCAGAAGTGTTTAGGACTGAAAATTCGTAGAAACGTATGTCTGGTGCTCTGGTGTCGCAAATGTGAACACTAGGCTCACATTTGCGAAGGCAACAGGTGATAGGAAGTTGTCGCAAAGGTGAACTCACCTGCGCATTTGCGAAGCCAGCAGAATTTGGTCATGTTCGCAATTGCGAACAATTTTTCAGATTTGGGGATGTTCCCCAGTTCGCAATTGTGAAGGCTTTATTGTAATTGCGATGTATTTTGAGCCTGTCAGAGTTCGCAAATGCGAGTCCTGGTCCGCTAAGGGTTCACAAATGTGAACCCTATGTCGCAAATGCGACATCTGCAGCTTGTTAAAGGGATGGGAGACGGGATTTTTGAATTCATTCTCATATTTTTGAACCCTAGACTCGGTAGGAGACGATTTAGAGAGGGGATTTTCACCTACTAACCTTGGGTAAGTGATTCTAATCTATTTATAATCATATTCTATCAACATATCTTAGATTGTAACATCAAAATCATGTGAATCAAAGTAGAAATTTATGAAACTTTGTCAAGTTTCTGAAAAATAAGAAATTGAGTTTTGAAAGTCGATTTGGACTCATATTTTTAAACTAATCACATATATGAACTCGTGGGGTCATGGGCAGACGAAATCTATCATTGAACCTGGGTTTTGACCTGGCGAGACCCGGGTTGACTTTTTGGAAAAAGTGTAAAGATCTTAACTTTATCTATTTCAATTGAATTCCCTAGCATTGTTTTCTTGAGGAGTGTCACCGTATTCTCCACACTATTGGAATTGTGGAGATGAGTGGGTTGCTCTTACTACATTCAAGCTAAAGGGAGAAGCATATCAGTGGTGGCGGGCGTACGAGGTGGCTAGCCCAGCCGAGGAAGTTTCAATTATATGGGATCGGTTTTCAGAGTTTTTCTTGAGAGAGTTTGTTCCTGTGACCCTTGGGATGCTTGGCGTGCGGAGGTTGAGCAGTTGAGCCAGGGTACTATGTCAATGTAGGAATATGCTGTCTGATTAAGTGATTTGTCCAAGCATGCACCGGCCTTGGTTTCCACATTCAGAGATCGAGTCTGTCGATTCATCAAGGGTCTCAACTAGAGTATTATATTTAGCATGGCTAGGGAGTTGGAGTCGGATACTCCATATCAGCAGTTGGTTGAGATTGCACGGAAGTTGGAGGGTATGCGAGACCGTGATAGAGATGATAGGGAGGCCAATACATCTCGTCGTAGGGGAGGATTTAGTGGTGGTCACACTGCAGCTACAACCCATCATAGTAGAGGCTATGTGCTCCGATTATTCCGAGGTCTCAACTTGTAGGCCTGGACAAATTCTATGCTCTTTCGAGTAGGATAGAGGCAGTTGCTTCAGACTCAGTCATTACAGGTATGGTTCTGGTTTGCCATAGAGACGCATCAGTATTATTTGATCCGGGATCCACTTATTCATATGTATCATCTTACTTTGCTCCATATTTGGATATATCATGTGATTCCTTGAGTTCTCCTATTTATGTGTCAACACCGGTAGGATATTCTATTTTTGTGGACCGTGTGTATCGGTCGTGTCTAGTTGTTATTTATGGATGTTAGACGAGAGTTGATCAGGTGTTACTTGGTATGGTAGACTTTGATGTTATCTTGGGCATGGACTGGTTTTCACCTTATCATAATATTCTTAATTGGCATGCCAAGATTGTGACGCTGGCTATGCCACGTTTACCATAGTTAGAGTGGAGGGGTGCATTAGATAATGTTCCTAGCAATATTATCTCATTTCTAAAGGCTCAGCGGATGGTTAAGAAGGGGTTTAATGCTTATCTAGCCTTTGTGAGGGACGTCAGTGCTGATACTTCTACCGTTTAGTCTGTTCCGGTTATGAGAGACTTTCCAGGATGTATTTCCAGCAGATCTTCTGGGCATCCCGCAGGACAGGGATATTGATTTTGGTATTGAATTTATGCTGGCACTTTAGCCCATTTCTATTCCACCATATCTTATGGTCCCAACATAGCTGAAGGAGTTAAATCAGCAGTTACAAGAGTTGCTTGATAAGGGATTCATTCGACCTAGTGTGTTACCGTGGGGTGCTCCGGTCTTGTTTGTGAAGAATAAGGATGGATCTATGTGCATGTGTATTGATTATTGTCATTTGAATGAGGTTACAGTGAAGAATAGGTATCCATTGCCATGCATTGATGACCTATTTGATCAGCTATAGGGTGCCAGGGTGTTCTCCAAGATTGATTTACGGTCAGGTTAAAATCAGCTGATGATTCAGGATCCAAATATTTCGAAGACTGCCTTTAGGACTCGGTATGGTCACTACGAGTTCCTTGTGATGTCATTTGGGTTGCCCAACGCCCAATAACATTTATGCACCTAACTGAACATTGTATTCCAGCCTTATCTTGAATCATTCGTCATTGTGTTCATTGTCGTCATCTTGTTATACTTCTACAGTCAGGAAGATCACGAGCAGCATTTGAGGATCATGCTCCAGACCTTGAGAGAGAAGAAGTTATATGAAAAGTTCTCAAAGTGTGAATTCCGGCTTGATTCAGTGGCATTTTTGGGTCATATGGTATCAAGTGAGGGGATCAAGGTAGATCCGAAGAAGATTGAGGCGGTGCAGAGTTGTCCCAGGCCATCTTCAACTACTGAGATCCGAAGTTTCCTTGGTTTGGCTGGGTATTATCGTCGTTTCATGGAGGGCTTTTCATCTATTGTTGCACCTATGACCAGATTGACCCAGAAGAGTGCTCCTTTTAGATGGACCGAGGAGTGTGAGGCGAGTTTTCAAAAGCTCAATACTGCTTTGACTACAACCCAGTTTTGGTATTTCCTATGGGCTCGTGGTCATATACTGTGTATTGTAATGTTTCACGTGATGGACTTGGCGCGGTATTAATGCAAGATGGTAGGGTTATTGCCTATGCGTCTCGATAGTTGAAGACTCATTATAAGAATTATCCAGTCCATGATTTGGAGTTGGCAGCCATTGTTCATGCATTGAAGATCTGGCGGCATTATTCGTACGGTGTTCCTTGTGAGGTCTTTACCAACCACCGGAGTGTACAACATCTGTTCAAATAGAAAGATCTTAACTTGCGGCAGCGAAAATGGTTAGAGTTACTTAAGGACTATGATACCACCATTTTATATCGTCCCGAGAAGTCCAATGTGGTGGTCGATGTCTTGAGTAGAAAGGCAGAGAGTTTGGGTAGTTTAGCATATTTACTGGTAGCAAAGAGGCCATTAGCACCGGAGGTTCAGGTCTTAGCCAACCATCTTGTTAGATTGGATGTTTCAAAGCCTAGTCGAGTTCCTGCCTATGTGGTTTCTCGGTCTTCTCTATATGGCCGTATGAGATAGCATCAATATGACGACCCCTATCTGCTTTGTAAGGCCCCGTGAAATGTTTCCTAAAAACTGGGGTTCTGTGATGCTGGGGTAGGCATAGAGGTTAATAATAGTAGAAATTCGTTTTTGATTGAACAGTGTGCTGGGAGTTGAAGGAATATATTTTGCAGGGTTGGGCATTTCTGCCGAACATTATGCGGCGCATAATCACTTTGCGGCCGCATAATCACTTTGCGGTCGCATAATCACTCTGCAAACCGCATAATGGCCGCAGAGTGATGCAGCTACTTGGGCCATTTTTTATGTCAATTTCTCGGCCAGTTATGCGACCATACAACCATTTCACCGGTCGCACTTTTGTCGCACAATAAGCCTTAGGAGTTTTGCGGAGGGAGGTTCTGTGGTGCATTATGAGACTATAGAACAGGTCTGCGAGCCGCATAACTGCCGCAAACCCAGGCAGACTTGTTTCTAGTTTTTGGCACCAAATTATGCGGCCAATATGTGGACTGCACATCCATTCTGCGGTCACATATGCGATCGCATACCCTGTTCCGGAGCTTCATTTTTAGGTTTTTATAACCCGATCCTACTTCATCAAAACGTATGCCATAGTCCATTTTGAGCAGATTTCTGATACTTTTAGAGTGACAAAGAGTGCTTAGAGTGGGGGAGTAACCTTCAACCTTTTATCCATCAATTCTTGCTCAATTATTGAAGATTAAAAAGGAAAGTCTTCATCCTAAAGGTAAGAGTCTATGCCCTAGCTCTTAATTTCGAAAATCTACTAAAGAGGGAGTAATTAGAAAGACAATTTTTGGGTGTGGGGGTTGTTACCTTGCATGCATGTGTTATCAAATAACGTAGGAAGGTTGTGAGCTAAAAATGGTAGAGAATGGGTTGAGGGATGATGGAATCTTTCGTAAAAGGGCCTTAAAACCTTAATGCAACTTAGTGCTTGATAATATGCTCAAATGAGCTAGCATCATGATCATCTTCCTAATATTGGTTCAACTTGTTATATTTCTAAAATAAATCATAATAGAATTGGCTATTCTGAATGTGCTTGTGTTGAAGGATATATGCTCAGCATGTATTGTAAATGCTTCATCATATAACCTTATCATTGAGTATCTGTTCAAAATACGGAATATGTGTTAAAAATGTTAAGACTTCAAGTTAAGATCGAAATAAAGGTTGTTATGCCAAATTGTGTGAAAAGACTTGATGTGCCTAAGATTCCCAAATAGCTCATATGTGAATTTAATTTCGTGAATGGGAAGCCTTATTATTGTTGATAATGATAATGATGTTTGAATATGGAAAGGGGAACAGGAATTGAAATATGGCCAAGTGCCAAAAATGGCTTTATAATTGTGGCCACTAGTGCCAATGGATTGAAAGGATGTGAAAGAAGTATGATGTGAGATGATTGACTGAAAAAGGTAATGTCTCGGGTGAGACGGCCTAGCTAATCAGCCGTGATTGGATGCCATGCCGCACATATGGTGATGACTGTGCTGGAAATTATAATGAAATTGTGGTTATGGTTGATGTATCAAATGAGACGACCTAGCTGATTGGGTCGTGATTGGACTCTGTGTAAGAATACAGTGGTATTGTGAAATATGGTATATCTGCACTAAAGATCATGCAACCTAATAACATAGAAATTGACTTGAAAACTTATGTGATCCTTAACTTGATGTTTAAGTATTATTTCAAGCTCTTATTGAAATCTTGATTGTTCCCCCTTATATTATTATTCATTCTATTGAGATGGTGTTTAGTTATACATACTAGTACTATTCGACAGTACTAACGTCCCTTTTGCCGGGGGCACTGCATCTTTAATGGATGCAGGTGGTTCCACAACAGGTAGCATTGACCAGCGATAGCAGTACACCTTCCTCCCAGCACACGTGGTGAGCCCCACCTCATTCTGGATGTAACACCCCGGAAATTTTGAAACTACTTGAGTGTAAAGCCCGGTAAGTTTTGCAAAGAAAATAATATTTCATAGTGCCGGACTAGGCTTACGTGTTTGAGGATTGGGTTGAACAATGCACCGGAAAGTAAAGAAAATTTTTTGGCGGAAAAGCGCATTTATGCTGTCCATTATGCGATAGCATAATCACTCTGCGGGTCGTATAATGGCCGCAGAAGTGAGCAGGAGAGGGCCATTATGGAAGCAGTTATGCGGTCGACTATGCAACCGCATAACAGTTATGCGGACCGCATAGTGACTGCATACACAGTCAGATTTTTGATCATTTTTGTCAGCAATTATGTGACCGATATGCGACCGCAGAACCGTTCCGGAGCTCCATTTTTTGGATTTTAAAACCTGACCCAACTTCTTTAAATACACGCAAAGGGGCATTTTTGAGCAAATATTCTGATATTTTAGAGAGAAGGGAGAGTGTTTTAGAGAGAGAGAAAACCCTAGGCTAATTATTCATCAAGTCTTGCCCAAATCTTGGAAGATTAACAAGGAAAACTCACAAGTTCTTCATCTAAAAGGTAAGGTTCCATACCCTAGTTTTCAATTTTGAATTTGGGTAGAAGATGGTTGATTAGGAGTATGATTCTTGGGTATGAGAGTATTATCTATACATGCATGTACCAAAAAGATTTGTGGGAAGATTGTTGAGCTTAAATAAGTAAGTATTGGGTTGTGTAGTGAAGGAAATCTTGTAGAAGAACCTTGTGGTTAATTTTGCACACCTAGTGTTTTATAAAATGCTCAAAAGAGCTAAGACCATGAATATCTTCCTAATTGTTGTTAAATTTTGTTGTCTCAAAATAGATTAGGATTGCTGGAATTTCCGGAATGTTGTAGTAATTTAAGGAAAGCTCAATTGAGGTATGTTGGATAAAATTTCTCTCTTGGAGTTGAATTCCATAATGTTTCCGTAAGTTTCAAAGTACGGGCTGCGTATTAAAAGGTTATGGCTAAGGTCGTGTTTCAATGAAAGATAGTATGCCAAATTGTGTGAGAAAATCTCAATATTCTTAAGACTCTTAATTGCTCATATGTGTACCTAAAGTCTTGATTTGGAAATGTCTTATTATTGATAATCTATAAAGATTGTTGGAAGTGAAATAAGTTAATTGGGGATATAGAGTGTGGCCAACATGCCAAGAGTTTAAGTTGTGATTGTGGCTAGTAGTGCAAATTATTTGAGAAGATGCGATAAAGAATATGAAATGAGCCTCGACTCAATTGTTTAAAAAAATGACTTCGAAGATAGAATTGCCTAAAAGCGTTTGTACTCAATTCATGCCCATCAGTGGCTGCTTTAACTAATGCTTTACTTTATAAATATATCTAGTGTGATTCGAGTTCTATATACTCATGTGTTGAAATTATACATTGTCATTTTTGGGGAAGAGTATTGCAAGAATAAATGGTGTATTGATTGTTTATGATTTTTTCATGTGTGTTTATATTGTTGGTTGGTATGCCTCATTCTTTGGGAAGAACCCATTCGTATTTGAGGTTCCCATTTCAAATGGATTTGAAGTATATGATTTATGAAATATTCTATATGTCGATATTTGATGGTGTTCTTTGAAATTGAAAGAGGTGAAAGTGTTGAATATGAAATACGGCCATCGTGCCAGGAATAAAGAATCTTGTGAATGTCCTAATGAGCCAATGAAATATTGTCGTTGTGAATGACTGGAAATACTAATGAGAATTTATACAATGTGAAAGAGGTTGAGGTGAGTACAATGGTCTTTGTAATATTTCTGTTTGCAAATCAAATAAAAAATGGTTTTGGGAGCATCATTAGCAAAACCGAAGAAAGGTGGGTCATAAGGCCCACACCTGAAACTACACGTACCAGTGTAGGGGTGGATTGGGATTATTCCTCTTATTTGGGATGAAATTGGAACCTTTAGAGATTGTGATATTATTCCCCTTAATTGGAATGAAACTGAAACATTTGTTGATTGGAAAAGTCAACCCACACGGCATATGTAGGAAGGCGGCCTAGCTGATCGGGTGGAGATCAGACGCCATATTGCGCATATGGTGGTATTACTCTTGGTAACAACTTTCTTTTGCATCACATGTCGAACCACATTGTTCGTGGGGAGATGACCTAGCCTATCGGGCATGATCGGACTCCATGCTAACAAAGATGGTGGTATATTGGTGTTAATGATCTCCCAACCAAAATTATATATGAAGTTCGTATTTTGAAAATTATTATGTTTTAACTGGACGTTTCGCTATAGTTGGTTGTGACTTGTTGTTTCTATGTGTTGCCTTTTCTTATATGGGCATTCTATTTTGAAAGAGGATTTTTAGCTATACATACTAGTGTTATTTGACAGTACTAACGTCCCTTTTATCGGAGGCGCTGCATCTTTAATGGATGCAGGTGGTTCTACAGCAGGAGACATTGATCAGTGATAGTAGTACACACTTTTCAGCTGATGTGGTGAGCCCCACTTCATTTCGGGGTCATATATTTGTTTCTCATGTACTATGATTTGAGGTATTGCCGGGGCCTTGTTGCCGGCATTTCCATATTACTCTTCTATTGTATTAGAGGCTCCGTAGACAGGTTGTGGCTTGTGGTTCATGTTGGGAACTGAACAAGATATGTTGGTATTTGGAAATCATGTTTTTCATTAATTCTATAAACTCGTAATATTTTAAAAATTATGAAGGAAACTGCTAATGGGAATGAAAAAGTAAGTTGTTAATGAAATCTTTTCAGTGTTTTATTAATGGAGTACATCTCCTCTTTATTCATGGATGAGTTTGGGTAGAAAGAAATCTAACAGGCTTGCTCGGCTGGGTTCTCTCGGTTGAGCGCCGGTCGCGCTCCCCGAGTTTGGGGCGTGACACCAGGGTCATGTATATTTTGTACATTTTGTTATCATGTTCGGAGGTATAGCCAGAGCCTTATTACCGGCACTATCATTGTACTCCTTTGTATCTTTTAGAGGCTCCGTAGACATTGTGTGGGTTGTATGTCGGTGTTGGGGGAAGTTAAACAATGCATGTTTATGTTTGAATAAATTACTGTTCCACTTTAGCCTATAAAAAGGTGTATTTTGAGATATTAAAGATGAAGAAAGTAATAGAAAGGTTTTGGTATTTTATTCATGATCTCCCTATTGTCTAATTAATGAATATATGTCACCTCTTTTTTCATGAGTGAGTTTGGGTTAGAAAGTATCTAGCAGGCTTGCTCAGCCGGGTTAACTCGGTTGAGCAACGGTCACGCTTCCCGAGTTTGGGGCGTGACAAACTTGGTATCAGAGCCAGGTTTTAAAGTGTCCTAGGATGTCTCAGAGCCGTGTCTAATAGAGTCCTCCTTATTGGTGTGTTGTCGACCAAATCTATAAGTTGGAGGTTACTTGGACATTTAGGATGAAACGGATTATGAAACTGTTCCTCCTCTAACTCGTGCATTCCTTTAACTTTCAATACATGGCACCTGAAAAGAGAGAAAGATCTGGCCAAGGAGCCAATTCCACCTCCGGAGTGGCAGTTGATCCTTTATTTGATGATGTCAGTGAATACCCGAGGGTGGGGATAATCCCCCAACTGCTACACTGCCTGATTCCACTACGCCTGATCATGCCACACCAGTTCCTACACCTATTGAGGGTGAAGCGATTCCTCCAACTGATATTTCGGTTCCACCTCTAGCTTTCGGTTATGGAATGTTTGACGGGGATCTTAGGGGAGCTATCCAGATGCTGACATAGATAGTGGCTTATCAGGCCCAGAAATAAAATATTGTACCCACATCTTCTAGCCAACAAGGGGATTCTAGTGGTTCCAGGGTGAACAGGTTTCTTCAGTTGGATCCTCCGGTGTTCACAAGTGCTAATCCGGAGGAGGACCCATAGGAATTCATTGATGAGATGTATAAGACTCTCCTGATTATGCGCTCTACTGAGACGGAGGGAGTGGAGTTGGCCACCTTGGTCTGAGCTGTGGGAGGACTCTCGGGAGGAGGGGAGCCATCCAGCAAGGTGGAGTGAGTTTGCTGATGCTTTCATGGACCATTTCTTACCGGCCGAGACTAGGGCTGCTAGTGCCGTAGAGTTTGAGAACCTTAAGCAAGGAAGTAAGAGTGTGTGGGAGTATCACATGGAGTTCACGCATTTGTCTACATATGCCATTCTCATGTTTCCTACTATAGAGGGTAGAGTGCGCCGGTTTGTGCAGGGCTATAGCCCATTGGTTATCAATGAGGCTGCTACAGTTGCCTTGAATTCAGATATGAACTATGGGAAAGTAGTAGCATTTTCTCAAGCTAAAGAGAACCGTAAGTTGAAGAACATAATGGAGCGAGAGGGTACCTGCAAGGCCCGGTCCGTGGTCACGGTACGTGGTAGGGACACTATGCCCGATCTCATTAAATTGGGGATGGTCGATTTTGATGTAATTATGGGAATGAATTGGCTTTATTCATGCTTTACCAAGATCGATTGCCGAACTAGAACCGTGAGGTTTGAACTTCCAAATGAGCCAGTTGTTGAATGGAAGGGGGATATGTGATGCCAAAAGGTAGGTTTATATCTTACTTTAAGGCGACGAAGATGATTAATAAGGGGTGTATTAATCATTTGGTCCGGGTTACGGACACCGATACTGAGGCGCCTACACTCAAGTTTGTGCCAGTTGTGAATGCATTTCCGGAGGTCTTTCCTGATGAGCTCCCAGGGATTCAGCCAGACAGGGAGATTTATTTTGGGGTTGATGTGATGCCAGGCACACAACCTATTTATATTCCGCCCTACAGGATGGCACCAACATAATTAAAGGAGATAAAGGAACAATTGAAGGATTTGTTAGAGAAGGGTTTCATCCGACCGAGTGTGTCACCATGGGGCGCACCGGTTCTCATTGTGAGGAATAAATATGGATCACTGAGGATGTGTATTGACTATCGGCAGCTCAACAAAGTCACAATCAAAAACAAATGCCCATTACCAAGAATAGATGGTTTGCTTGATCAGTTACAGGGTGCTAGGTACTTCTCCAAAATTTATTTACGGTCTGGGTACCACCAATTGAAGATCAGGGAGCAGGATATTTTGAAAAGAGCTTTCAGGACCCGATATGGGCATTTTGAATTTCTCGTAATGTCCTTTGGGCTAACAAATGCCAGTGGCTTTCATGGATTTTATGAATCGGAGTTTCAAGCTTTTCTCGATTCCTTTGAGATAGTATTCATTGATGATATTCTTGTGTATTCACGAGGTCGAGAGGACCATGCCGATCATCTCAAGGTAGTTTCGCAGACTCTTCATCGGCACCAATTGTACACGAAATTTTCGAAATGTGAATTTTGGATCGAATCTGTCACACTCTTAGGTCATGTTGTCTCCAGAAAAGGAATTAAGGTTGATCCTCAAAAGATTGCAGTGGTGAAGAATTGTAGTTTCTTGTGCTTAGCAGGGTATTACAGGAAGTTTGTGGAGGGGTTCTCTACTCTTACCTCTCTGTTGACTAAATTGACTCAGAAAGTAGTTATGTTCGAATGGTCTGATGCTTGTGAAAGGAGCTTCCAGGAGTTGAAATCAACATTGGCTATGACTCCAGTGTTGACCCTGCCAGAAGGTACAGATGGGTTTGTCGTATATTGCGATGCTTCTAGGAACAGGCTTGGGTGTGTGTTAATGTAACACGACAAGGTTATAGCTTATGCTTATAAGCAACTCAAGAATCATGAAAAGAACTATCCAACACATGACTTAGAACTTGCTGCGGTGGTTTTTGCATTGAAGATTTGGCGTCATTATTTGTATGGGGTCCTTATGGATGTATTCGCGGACCACAAGAGTCTTCAATATATTTTCAAACAAAGGGAGCTGAATCTTAGGCAGAGAAGATGGCTTGAGTTACTCAAGAATTACGACATCGATATTCTATATCACCCGGGGAAAGCCAATGTGGTGGCGGATGTTCTTAGTCGAAAACTATGGGTAGTTTGGCTCACTTGAAGGCATGTCAGAGGCCATTGGCCAGGGAGGTTCACCAGTTAGCTAGTTTGGGATTCGTCTTGCGGACTCTAGTGAAGGAGGGGTAATTGTGCAAAATAAGGCTGAATCATTGCTTGTTGTGGAAGTCAAAGAGAAGCAATATGATGAGCCATTGTTAGTACAATTGAAGGAGGGGATTCGCAAACATAAAACTTTGGCTTTTACTCTTGGCACGGATGATGGTATACTAAGGTACCAAGGGCGGCTATGTGTTCCAAATGTAGATAGTCTCCGGGAAAGAATCATGACCGAGGCTCACACTTACAGGTATTTCGTGCACCCGGGCTCTACTAAGATGTATCACGATCTCAAGGAAGTCTATTGGTGGAATGACATGAAATGGAATATGGCGGACTTTGTGGCAAGGTGTTCGCATTGTCAGCAAGTAAAAGCTGAATACCAACGGCCTGGTGGGTTGGCACAGAATATAGAAATTTCAATGTGGAAGTGGAAAATGGTTTATATGGATTTTGTGGTAGGACTACCACGCACTCCGCGCAAGTTTGACTCAATTTGGGTGATTATGTATCGACTCACAAAATCAGCACACTTCTTGCCAGTTAAATCTACCGACAGAGCAGAACAGTATGCTCAGTTATATATCAAGGAAATAATCTGTCACACCCCGGACCTAGGAGCGAGACCAGCACCCGGTGCCTCATCTAACCTGGCGTACCAAATTGCGACTAAGGGACTCTGATCATATAATGTCATACTTTGGCCATGGGGCCACCTTGCAAGACAATTTGTGAAGCAAAATATAAAACTGAATGGAAACTAG
>AWOL01S0038477.1:23119-41002 GCA_000715115.1 Nicotiana otophora
GGACGGACCAAGTCACAATCCCCTCGGTGCACGCCCACATGCCCGTCACCTAGCATGTGCGCCACCTCCAAAAAAATCACATGACACCAAAATCCGGGGTTTCATACCCTCAGGACCAGATTTATAACTGTTACTTACCTCAACCCGTATAATTATTTATTCCGCTATACCCTTGCCACGAGATATGGTCTCTGAATGCCTCGTATCTAGCCATAATTAATTCAATTCAGTCAATACAAATTATTGTAATTAATTCCATAAGGAAATATTAATTTTTTCAATAAAATTCGAAATTAACTCAAAAATCGCCCGTAGGGCTCACGTCTCGGAACCCGACAAAAGTTACAGAATACGAACGCCCATCCAACTACGAGTTCAACCATATAAATTTTACCAAAACCCGACACCAACTCGACCCTCAAATCTTCAATTAAATCCTATGAAGATTTCTACCATTTTCAACCCAATCCTTACCCATTTGAACTTAACAATCTTTCCACAACCTTATTGGTATGTATACATAATACTCTTACACCCAAGAATCATACTATAAATCACCCATTTTTACTCCAAACCTGAAATTGAAGGATTGAGGAAAGAAATTCTTACCTCTTTGAAGCCCTAGCAAGATCCTTGTAAAATCTTCAAACCTTGAACAAGAATTGATGGATAAATTATTAAGTCTTCACTTTCATTCTCTAAAATGCTCGCACCTCTCTAAAATATCAGACTTTGGCTAAAACATGAGCTTCAAGGGCTATAAATCGAAGTTGGGTCGGGTCAAAAGTTAGAAAGAATGGAAGCTCCGGCACAGTTATGCAATCGCATAACACGTATGCGGTCCGCATATCCGCCGCATAATTTGGCCTCCAAAGTTGGGCGTTACTGACCCGGTCTGCGGTCATTATGCGGCCCGCATACTTGTTCTGCGGTCGCATAATGCACCGCAAAATAGGTTTGCGGTCGCATAGTGCACCGCAGATTTTCCTCAAATCTTGCACCTCTCCTGATCCACTTTGCGACCATTATGCGGTCCGCAGAGTGATTCTGCGACCGCATAGTGGTCGCAAAAATGACCTTTTTCCGACAAAATTTTCCTTAACACATCGGTGCATTGTTCAACCCAAAAATTCCGAGAAATTTCTATAATCTTTGTACTAATTGATCTACCTCGGCACCACCAAACCTTATTTTTCTTAGCAAAATTTCTCCGGGGTTGTTACACATAAGTCAACATCCGGACAACCTTTTCAACTTAAATTCTAAACCTTGGAACTAAGTGCTCCAAATCATTTTAAAACCTCACCGGACCCAAACCAATTACCCCTGGCAAGCCAAATAACAACTGAAATTCACAATTTGAGCAGTAAATGGGGAAACGAGATTATAATACTCAAAATAACCGGTCGGGTCGTTACAGTATGTGTCATTTGTGTAATGTGAAAGTCGTGTACGCAAGGTGACGAGTACGTACTCGGACTTATATGTTCAAAATTTTATTGGTTTAAAGTCGTAAGCATTTTTAAGTATTAAATTGAAAATTGTTGGCTCTTATTAAATCCTTATTTGTCATGACTCGTTCTTTGTTTGTCTAATTTATTTTATATGATAATTTGGTGTGATTGTTACTGTGATTTTTATGTGAATTTTTTGTGCTTGTTGAGTTGACATCTCCTAGAAATAATTATATTATGGATTTTCCATCTCCAAATAATTTATTAAATAAGTTTAAATTGAGACGTCAATATATTTGTCAGAAATTTTGGATTAAAGCAGAGGTTGTTCTTGCTGAGTTATTTTTCCATCTTTGCTGTTGCATATTTACTTTTGGGACTACGAGGCGGTTCCTCTGGAGATCCCATGTTGCATATTTACTTTTGGGACTACGAGGCGATTCCTCGGAAGATCTCTTGTTGCATATTTACTTTTGCGACTACGTGGCGGTACCTCGGAAGCTCCTCTGTTGTGTATTTACTTTGAGACTACGAGGCGGTACCTCGGGAGTGCCCCTGCTGTTTACTTCTATTTGTTATGTTGTTATCTTACTGTAATTTCTCATTGTTCACTTCTCAGTCATTTCATTATATTATTATGTCTTCTGCCTGGTGAATTGCCCATGCAGTTGTGATATAAAATGTGGGCACGAGGTGCCGTGAGTAAATGGTGATAATATTGGCACGTGAGTTGTCCGTGCGGTTCTGATAGAGATATGCGCACGAAGTGCTCTGGTAATATGATAGTGAGCTGAGACCCGTAAAATTTATGATTATGAAATGAGGTGTCACATGGTGACTTTTACTTGAAAATAATTTTGTTCGAAAGATTTTATTTGAAAGAATTATATTCGAAAGATATTTATTTGAAAGAATTATATTCGAAAGATATTTACTTGGAAGAATTATATTTGAAAGATATTTACTTGGAAGAATTATATTTGAAAGATATTTATTTGAAAGAATTATATTCGTAAGATATTTATTTGAAGGAAGTATATTCAGGATATATTTAATTGTACGGATTACATTCTAAAGATTTTTGTTTGAAAAACTTATAGATAAAAGATATATATTTTGAATGACTTGATTAATTGGTTGTACTGGCGTTTATTATTCGTTGGAGCAATATTTATGGTGTTCTTGTTGCCTTTCTGTTTATATCACTAGTTTATTGTTGTTGCTATCACTGCTATTTGCTTTCTATTATTTTTATATGCTATATTGCACAAGTTATTTGACTAATGAGTGTCTTGATGTACCTCGTCACTACTCCACCGAGGTTAGTCTTGATACTTACTGGGTACCGACTGTGGTATACTCATGCTATACTTCTGCACATTTTTGTGCAGAGCCAGATATTGGAGATATCGGACTCGGACAGAGTTAGTGTGTTGATCGCAAGGATTCAAGGTAGAGCTTCTTGGCCATCGCAGTCCTTTGTAGCTTCTTAACTTAACTAGTCTTAGAGACTAAGTGCCATCACGACGCATGTGGTGAGATTTTGGGTCGTGACAATATTCAACACCAGAACCAAGACTATGTTCACAGTCTGTACGAACCTCAATATCTACATGATATGTTTCTGTATGGTCTATGATATGTGGAGCAAAAACAGTCGACTCACTCTCATCATCATTAAAGAAATTTAAGACCTTTAATTTCTTACATAATAAGCAAAGAAGAGCCCTGGTACTCTTATCACCTTCTACCAAATAGTACTTACCTAAAGGCCCAACCACTAACAATTGTTTAACTTTGACAAACCCTAATCTAGAGGTAAAATCATCACATATATCCTTATAACTCAATAAATCATGATCAAATGATGTCCATAAGTGCACAAGTTCCTCACATTATACTATGTCAGGTGAAAATACCCATTGACCCCAATAATTGAACACAATATCAACCTCTGAAATCATCCTTCGAAAGCTAGGAAAAAAAATAGAAAACAATAAAAACAGAGATGGGGACAACATCATAAAAGATAAGTATAAAGATAAAGCATGGAATAAAAAAAAACCTAAAAGACAAATCTGATTTCGGGACAACCAAAGACCCACCAAATCCCCAACAAAATCATAAGAATACACAAAATCCAGCAATAAACAAACATATATAATGCTTATAAACAGACAAACATTAAGTCCACCAAATGGCATATTAAAACGATTTTAATCCTAAAACCCTAACCCAACATTAAAATGTAACAAAAAAAGAAGCAAAGTAATTTACCTTGACTAGAAAAGTCAAACATATGTTGTAAATTTCAGCAGAAACCTCCTTCGATTGGCATTCCTTCGCATATGCAGAAACCCTAGCGGAATTTGACGGACCAGACGAGACAAAACAATGTGGTTTAATCGGTAAATATTTTTTAACAAAGTGAACTATACGAGATAAAAGGGTTAAGTTATACGGGTCGGGGTAACGAGTAGGCTAATTAAATCCGGTTGGGTGTAAATTAAAATTTCACATGTCAAATTATGAGTAGATAATTTATCCGCTGTGGCAGCCGTTTAAAATTAAGGGGGTATCCGAGCCAAGAGTGTAACGGCAAGGTTGGTAATGGGCTAAACTTCTAACAAGGGTTTTGTAGACCTTATCGTAAAGTTCAGGGGGTATTTGGACCTATTAGTTAATTGAAGGTTTATTATTTTTCTTTAGGGACAAAATGGTAACTCAAGTTTCAAAGGATATTTTTGTAAATTAACTTTGAATGTATGAGCTTTTTCACTAATCATTATAAATGAAAATTCTTGTGAAAGAAAATTGACATATGTTTGTAAATATTATATATTACATAATTGTGTATAAATTTGTGACGAGATTGGCAAACTTGTGGAGAGTCTAGCGGTGCGGAATTTGCATATTCCTAAGCTACAGTTATTAGTTCAATTACATGTCTACAAGAATCCTAAAGTATTTTGAATTCTAAGAGAACTTTCTTGAGTTCAATTTCGTGTCTATTAGGTGTAGATACTCCTAAATGTAATTGAGATAATATTATTGTAAATATATAATTTAATTTTAGAAGAGCATAAAAGTCGATTAATATTCTTAGATATTTGTATCGTTCCATATTTAGCGTTCTAGCATGTTAAAAAATCGATATATGGAACAACTCATCTCCAATACCAAAAGCCATATAACAAGGGGCGTACGTAGAATTTTTTGGAAGTGGTGTCGTATTTATATTTTAAAAAAATAAGTATTATTTAATATCATTTTCCAAAAAGTTGAAAACTTTGGCCCAATGATTTAATTGAATATTATTGCAAATAGAGGTGTAAGTTTGATTATTCTTAACCTCAAAAGTTTAACAAAAATACTCGCTCAAAGATGTTCAAAAAAAGAATGTCTAGGTCTAGCCTCAAACCTATGACCTTTACAAGCCCAAATATGAACTTGACTAGTGAACCAAGAAGTACTCTTTGACAAGAAGCGGTGTCATTATTATATATTGCTTTATTTTGCAGAATATTAGTATAAACATTTAATAATTTTTTTCCGACGAAACAGTGTCGGATGACACCGCTTCAATCAATATCCGACACTGCTTCAATTAATATGCATCCGCCCCTGTATATAACCCAACCATAGTCCTCAAAGAAATATTATCAATAGATCCTTATCCCCATCATATAACAGATCTTACTAACCTTCTTCTTGGGAGTCTTTGCCAGAAAAGGCTAAATGAAAATATTCCTAATGTTATGTTTCTTTTTCCTAGCGATTTTCTCGAAGTACATCGGATATCAAAATTTTTATGATGAGAAAAAGATTTTTTTTTAAAAAAAACAAAAAATAAAAGAGAACAACATGGTAAAATATAATCATTAGTAAGAACATGTAGTTATTGAATAAAACATAACGAAATTATTGGCATGTAACACGCTTGTAAAGTCTAAAGGATTGGATAGAGATTCAACTTAATTAGAGCAACATTCATTCTTGCACCCTAAGCCAAAGAAGGGCAGATCTAGACTGAAAGCCCTACAAGAAAAGCTTGTACTCTTCAAAGAAAATTGACGAAGCGTTTACAGTAATTGTCTTGTATGGAAAAACAAACTAATATCCAGTCACAGTTCGTTTTTGGATTCNAAGAAATATTATCAATAGATCCTTATCCCCATCATATAACAGATCTCACTAACCTTCTTCTTGGGAGTCTTTGCCAGAAAAGGCTAAATGAAAATATTCCTAATGTTATGTTTCTTTTTCCTAGCGATTTTCTCGAAGTACATCGGATATCAAAATTTTTATGATGAGAAAAAGATTTTTTTTTAAAAAAAACAAAAAATAAAAGAGAACAACATGGTAAAATATAATCATTAGTAAGAACATGTAGTTATTGAATAAAACATAACGAAATTATTGGCATGTAACACGCTTGTAAAGTCTAAAGGATTGGATAGAGATTCAACTTAATTAGAGCAACATTCATTCTTGCACCCTAAGCCAAAGAAGGGCAGATCTAGACTGAAAGCCCTACAAGAAAAGCTTGTACTCTTCAAAGAAAATTGACGAAGCGTTTACAGTAATTGTCTTGTATGGAAAAACAAACTAATATCCAGTCACAGTTCTTTTTTGGATTCTCTTTCTTCAGAGCAGTGTTTGTTTGATAAATTTTGTGACTGTTTTCTTTAGCTAATATAGTTACGTAAAGAGATTGAAGTCGTACTGTTATGAATCAATCCCAGCCCAATAAGAATATCACCAAGTATGTCACACAAATAGATCTTGGGCTGAGAAAAGGTTAATTTGGGATCCAAGCTACAGGCACTTGGTATCGTCATTAAATAACACAGGGTATCATATTCACAGGCTATCGTGAATTATGTGCCAAGGCAATTCTGAGTTTCTCATCCCCGATTCTTCTGCCATCTCATTTCCTTCTTCAGTCTATCTTCTCATCTCCTTCTTTTGGTTCTCTCCTATCTTACTTAGTTCCTGAATTTTATATTTCCATTAATGTTGTTCTGCTTCTTTTAAGTTGTAATCGTTAGATATTACTATCGATATAATTTGTATTTTGAAGTTGTTACACATACATACTCAATTTGAATTGGAATGGATTTAGTTGATCGCATATTTATCAAAATTCCACGTTTAAGTTCCTATTCTATTACAACTCTTCATCTTAATGGTCTCCAGTTTTGTCCTTTTCTTATGATTGCTTGTGAAAATTAATGTAACTAACTAAGGGCATAAAATTCAATCAATAGTTGAAGAGTATATTAGACGTTCAATAGTTGATTTTCAATATTTGTGATGTATAATAATATAAATATAAATATAAAATATAGATAGAGATAAATAAATATAAATATAAATAGATAGATATAAATATATGTTGCGATCAAACGCACATGCAAGTATACGTGGTCGTCAAGTAATAAAGTAATAAGGTAGAGTGTCGAACCCACGAGAACTTGTTATCAACTATTAGCAAGATCAGACTATCCTAATTACCTAAACAAGAATTAAACCCAAAAGTAGTGATGCTAAAGTAATTAAACTAAAAAGAAAATAAATAATGAAGTCTGAATAAAGGAAGCACAGATTTTTATGTTACCAATGTAATGAAATGATCTAGGGTTATGGGTTATCTAACATTCCTATTGTATTCTTCAATTGAATTGACTAACTAATTTATCTAGTTTATTGGTTGACATGGTTAATATTGCTCATAAACATCTGTCGAGTTTTTACTCGCCTATTCAAGCCAACCTAACGCTTATATGTATGTGGAATTAGAACTAACAAGAACACATTTATAATTTCAGTACATCAACCAAGCAATGCAATTAGGTATATGTCTATCCTAACCGCGAATTTGTTCTCTGATGCCCAGGTTCAAGAACTTGCTCTACTCAATCCTATGTGCAATCTAGAATTCCCACTTTTGAGTTCAATTCTAGATTCGTAGATAGTATTCAATTGATGATCAAACAATCAAATAATCAAGCGCAAGATTGAATAAATAAACCAATATGATAAATCAAAAAAGAAAAATCAATATTCGAATAACAATAGTAATGAAAGAACCACAATCCTAGAACATGAAATTTAGCTCCATATAGACATGGTAGCCAAACAACAAATCATACAAAGAAACATAAAAATTACTAAGTTGGTGGAAGAAGATGAAATCCGACCTCCACGGCGGCTCCTTGCTCTCCCTCGGTTGAATCCCCTTCAAAAATTGTGTTTGATTCCCTAAAAGAGGCGTTTTAGACTTATATATTGCGTACAGAAGTCGTGAGCTAAAGTTTCTCTTTTCCTTTTCCGAATCAGCTTCAAGGATTGATGTTGGGGTGGATGCTTCGCGTTCGCCTCACCTTGAACTTCTCATCGCGTCCACCCTCTATTCCTTCAACCTTGATGTGCCCAGGTACAGATGCTAAGGTGGATGCCTTCTCCCGACTTCACTGCTAAGGGTGAACCAACTAGCCTTTTTTTGGAAGGTTGGATGCGACGCATCCGCCTTCTTCTCCTAGAGTTGGAGTATCCTTTCTTCATATTTTTGCACTCCAAACATCCTAATTCATCACACATAACTTAATTAGTCATAAAATCAATAATTAACACATATTGGGCATTTTTAACACTAAATAGCATCAAAAAATGGTTAAAACATGAGTAAAATAATATTAAAACATATAGAAATATGTCCAACATCAATATGATTAGTGCATCCGAAGAATTTTGGCCTTTCTTGAAATTACAGACAAGAAACGAAGTATACAACAACAACAACAATAACAACAACCCAGTATAATTCCACTAGTATGATCTGGAGAGGGTAGTGTGTACGCAGACCTTACCCCTACCCTGGGGTAGAGAGACAAAGAAACGAAGTATAAATGGAGTTAAATGCTCAAATTTATTTAGATGGGCATGTTGGGTTTCAAAAGATCACTTAAACAACCCACGATTATTACCGACATGACACATGCTCATCACAAATCAATGAATCATCGTTCCTTTGGTTTCATTAAAATTAATATAATTATTCAAACCTCAAAGTATTTTCGATGCACGCCATAATTGTATTTTTAAAAAGAACATCATCCTAGGAAAGTATTATGATGATGCTTTGGTTAATTATTAATGTAGGATCTAACTTTGAAATCTTAACGCTCCACAAATTTGGCTGTATAACATCTGATTCAAATCAAATTCAACTTTGAGGAGGTTGACTATATTTGGCTTAGATCGAATTTAATTTTAATCTTAAAATATAGTAGTACATGATGTGCATTCCCATCCGAAACAGTTAAAACCGAAAATTTAAAACACACAAAACTATCTACTGGTAACGCGTCTTTTCATTGTAATTCCAAAATATTAACAAATTGTTACTATTTCATGTTTTGTGTAATTAAACTATATCATAATTCATTGTAATTTCACACGATTAGCTTCTAAATATGGATCCAATTGAACAAAATTCTCTATTTGCCTATCAATTGAGTGGCAGGCATGGAGAAATCATTTTCACATATGTTTACGTATTTATAAGACATCAAATTCATCTCAAATAGTGATTCACGAGCACATATTTATAAAATGATGGTTTTCCCAACAATATACTTCAAAGATAACCATCTAATGTAAGTCTTTCTTAGTTTATTATCATTGACAAATCACTATATATTTTTCATATGATATATTTCAAATTATTAGATACTAAATTATACGTTCAAAAGAATGGTAAATTAGGTAATAAAGATAAAACTATTACCTTTCTAAACATATCCACAAAGAATAAGGGGTTGCTTGGTTCACTTGCTAGTTATGTGGAGGTTATAATGTACAAATTATTTATGTGGTGATTAATAATGCAGGGATTGTTATACGTAAAATAGTAAACTAGAGCATTTCTAATACACGTATTCCTATTTCATATTACATCTTACATAATTTAATACGTATATTATGTAATATTGCAAATTAAACATTGTATTAGTTATGTCGTGATTATTGTTTTGCTTACAGGGTCAACAATAGTACAACCAAATGACCTGTAAGTCTTTAAACGTTCTATTTCTAAATACTAAGCTCACTAATCGACGAAGGGGTTATCTTGCAACCAAAATATGACTATTTTCATTATCATGCCGAGGATTCAGATTTCCGAATACATGACCCTTGATAAGAAGCGACGGAGATCGAGTATTATGGTTGTAGGTTAGGAGATAGTTGAGACTTTCCTTACTTCGTACCTTGTGAGGCTAGTCTGGTAGGGTTTTTGTCTAAGACACCTAGTGGCAATGTTGTGTCTTACTATTCTTTCGTTTTTCATAGTGCCCGTTCTATTTACTGGCTATCGCTTTTGTTTTGCATCTATTTTCTGATTTTCATGATGATGTTGTTTTTTCTATGGTATCTGTTGGTCGTATTGATATTGCGTCTTTTCGTCTTCTTGAGCAGAAGATCTTTCGGAAACAGCTTCTCTACTCCTTCGGGGTAAGGATAAAGTCTGCGTATATACTATGCTCCCCATACCCCAATAGTTGATTTAAAGAGTTAGAGATATTTGAAAGACTAACCAAAGAGGACTGAATCTTATTCTTTTATATCTACAACTTGACCTTTACAAAAAGCTGGCATAGCCGTTGGGTTGCATAACCAATTTGAATTTTGAGCTTGTTTTAAAAAAAAGATTTACTTTCCCACCTAATGTTCGTACTCGCTTCGTGACCTGATTAAGCGGGATTCGCGTCGAATAAAGCGTATTAAAGGAGGAAGCGTATCCTATTAAATTTTTTTCTATTTGTAATGTTCGAACATAAGATCATTGGTTAAGAGTAAAAAAATCATATTCATCTCACCGCAATCTGTCAGGTCCAAAAACAACAAGTCTCTGAACTTCTCAAATTTCTGGCGCATATTAGCACTGATGTGTTGTTGTTGCTCTGATGGGTTGCTCTGATGGTAAGCACCCTCCACTTCCAACCAAAAGGTTGTGAGTTCGAGTCACCCCAAGAGCAAGGTGGGGAGTTCTTGGAGGGAAGGATGTCGAGGGTCATATGGAAACAGCCTCTCTACCCCAGGGTAGGGGTAAGGTCTGTGTACACACTACCCTCCCCAGACTCCACTAGTGGAATTATACTGGGTTGTTATTTTTGTTGTTGTTGTTGTTGTTGTATTAGCACTGATGTGTCGCACTGTGCTACGCATGGTGCGAAGCAATAGTACAAATGTCATAACCCTTGCGCTTGCTTCCAGCTTTCGTATGCAATGCTGGTCCACGAGCCCCGGACGCAATCCCGGTTTAATTCCTTAGCTTTTACTCAGATTTCAAAGCTCCAATAATTCGATTTAGCTCCAGAACATCTTCTTAACTCAGAAGCATCTCCTACAAAGCATAAAACACGTAATAAGTGCAAATCATCATCATTTAAGATCAAACACACTCAAAGTGCAATATTAATTAGAGTGCAGAATGTGGCTAAAACACGTGTTCCTAGCCTACCATCACAATCCAATATCATTTAACACGACCTATTTTTCCTTAGTTTTGTGAATTCTGTTTGTTTCTAGTGGCCGCCATCTCAGTTTTGTTAGTTTTTGAAGGCGTTTGATTTTGAAGGGCTTCAACTAAGGTGGACAAGTATTTTAGGAAGTGTAATGCTCTTATATCTTACTCCTTCCCTATCATGCTGATTACATGAAACAATAAACTGAGGGTGCATATTTACATTAATTCCTCCCAAAACCAAATAAAATAAAATGATTACACTGCACACTATAATCATAGCTGTAGTTTTGACAGTTGGCTTAACCTAATTATTTTACAAAGTGAAGCTTTAAGTCACCTAATAATTTTGATATGTTGTCCTTGTGAACAGGATCTCTCTCAATTGGACAAGAAGAATCAACATTTTGCTTTTGGCAATGCAGAACCAAAGCAATTGTCCATCTTAATTGAAACAAGGTCCTTTTTACGTTTTAATTATTGTTATCTTCTTTCTTTCTGGCAAACTTGATGTCAACAACAAAGACGACGACGGCGACGACAACAACAATAACAACAACATACCCAGTATAATCCAACAAGTAGGGTCTGTAGAGGGTAGTGTGCACATAGACCTGAGACACTATTTCCGATAGACCCTGTTATATCCTATGCTTTTAATGGCTAAGATGTGAACCTATTTGGATGAGTTAATAAGCTGTCGAAATTCAGTAAATATTTGCTGTTGTCCTTTTGGTTATAAATGATCGGTATTTTTGTGGACGGGGGTGGGGAGGGACCAACACTTGATACTGTAATCTCGCTTATAGGATTTTGCTATTTAAGCCAGTTTCTTCAGCATGGTGTTGGTCAATAATAAATATTAATTTTGAGATGTAGCATCGATGGATTCTTGAAGGCTTGGAGTTATCTTATGGTAGGTTAATTTAGCAATTAAATGAACATATTGACCAATTCCTGCAAACAGGTTTCCCTCACATGTTCTATGAATGGGTCACTCTCATTCAAAACTTACCAGACGGAAGTGTCAAATTGTTCTCATTTTTATTGTCAAGCAATGCAAACTATATTATCTTTTTCTACAGAAATACAGTTATGCCTTTTATTTTCTTCATNCAAGTGCCTCAGTTTTAAGCTAGTGGGAAAAGGTGAATACGATCTGTGGTTGAGTAGTAGTGCAGGAGGGTGTATGATTATGTGACCAGTGTAAGTGACAATCAGCAGTCACCTGGAGAATCTCTGGTGTTGTCTACGTGTGCAAGAGGGGGAGGGAATGGTGGTTGCGGATTTCCTCCGGACTGAAGTTTGTATAAAGCAACCATTCCTCTTCTATTTTTCTTCATTTACTTTTCAGCTACAACTTGCAAGTATTTTCTTGTTTAATTTTACTTCTTTATTTTTAAACCTTTTTAAGTAAAAATTTCTTTTATCATTAACCCATGATTACATTATTAAATTTTTTTGAGTCATAATGTGCTATGTAATAGTCAAAGTTATACTAGTGCACTATATCATTGATTTATCTTATTCAAAAGAAATAAAGATACCAAAAGACTTTAACTTGTAAAGTATCTTGATACTAAGAAAATCAAAGATCTCTATAATAAGAAAATTCAAAAAAAAAAAATATAGTATGTATATCTTAGTTGTAAAAGATGCGGCATTCAGAAATATGAGTTAGCACTATATGACACAAATTTATAATTTGTTAGAACAAGTGTTTGTTTGGTTTCCTTCATAAAAAAAATATTCTTACTGAAAGTAGAAAAAAGGAGAAGAATAACCATTTGACTATTGTATCATAAGACAAAAGAAAAATCACCTTCAAATAAATAAAGAGTTGAGTCATAGCATACGAGGGATTTAACAATCCGGAGAAAAAAAATTAAACTTGTGCTAGTTGTTGGAAAAATAAATATATCCCGCCCAGAAATAATAACTACGGCAAATAATAATAACACAAGAGAGTAACAATAACACCAAATCTTTAAACGGTGTAAAATACAATACCCGAACGGAGCAATATTATCACTATAATATTATAATTTAGTAGTATCAAGAGACTACTACAACTTCGAAAGAAATAACACTCTTTATTTTAAAACACATCACTACAATAATATTGCCACTCACTCTTTATCTCACAGACAACAATCTGTGAATTACTTTAACTGCTTTGCTTTCTATTTAGCTTCTCTTTGTTTTTGGTGTATTAAACATAGAGGGAAGCATCTCTATTTATAGGCAAAATTGCCAACCTCTCAGCCAATCAAATTTGCTCATACAACAATTTGTAAATTTTTGAATCAGCCGCCCAACTTGCCTTCAGCCGCCCACCTGCTTCTTCAACTTTTCAATCTTTTTCTTTGTTTCATTTATGGGTCCCACAAATCTTTCCTTTAATTTTGGTTTTTCTTTTTCATTCCAAGACTTGATCTCAATCTCTGAAAATCTTCAAACTTAAGAGGCTTTGTAAAGATATCTGCAGCATGATCATGAGACTTCACATATTTGAGTTTGACTTCCTTCTTGGCAATGCACTCTCTGATAAAGTGATATCTTGTATCTATATGCTTGCTTCGATCATGATACACCAGATTCTTGGCGAGTGCCTATGCAGATTTATTATCAATACAAATCTCTGTAGCTTTAATTTGTGGCAAATTGAGCTCCGTCAATAATCTTCTTAGCCAAAGAGCATGACAGGTACATGATGTTGTTGCTACATATTCGGCTTCACAAGTCGAGAGAGTAACTATGGATTGTTTCTTTGAACTCCAAGAAATAACAGAATCACCCAAGAAAAATACAAAACCAGTTGTGCTTTTTCTATCATCAATATCTCCCTCATAATCACTATCACAAAATTCCATAAGTTTGAAATTATTAGAAGAAGAATAAAATAACCCAAAGTCGATCGTACCTTTTAGGTAACGAAGAATTCTTCTAGTGACTTTCAAATGGGTGGAGGTAGGAGCTTCCATGAAGTGACTTACTACTCCAACTGCAAAGAGTATATATGGCCAGGTATAAGTCAAGTACCTCAAACATCCCACAAGACTTTTGAAAAATATGGGATCAATATTTTCTCCTATATCAAACTTGGACAATTTTGTCCCACTCTCCATCGGTGTTTTCACGGAGTTACAATCGAGCATGTTAAACTTCTTCAAGATCTCCTTCGTATAGCTTTCTTGAGAGATGAAAATTCCATCCTCCATCTGCTTCACTTCTAGGCCCAAGTAGTATGACATGAGCCCTACATCTGTCATCTCGAACTCACGAGACATATCTTTTTTAAAAGCTTCAAACAAATTTGGGTTATTACCCGTGAAAATAAGATCATCAACATAAAGACAAACAAGTAAGATATCTACATTAGTATGAACTTTAAGGTAAAGAGCATATTCATGGAGATAACGAGTAAACCCATTGTCTTGAAAATATTTGTTGATATAACTATTCCATGCTCGTGGGGCTTGCTTTAATCCATATAAAGCTTTCTTCAACCGCAATACTTTATCTTCTTTGTTTTTGACCACAAAGCCCAATGGTTGTTCAACATAGACTTCTTCTTCAAGATAGCCATTCAAAAAAGTTGACTTGACATCTAGTTGATGGATCTTCCACTTCATTTGCGCCGCCAAAGAGATAAGCAAACGAATCATTTCCATGCGGGCAACAGGTGCATAGACTTCTTCATAGTCAATGCCTTGTCTTTGCTTGTAGCCTTTAGCCACAAATTGTGACTTGTATCTCTCCACATGTCCATCAACATTCTTCTTTGCCTTGTATACCTATTTAACTCCAATTGCTCGATGACCCTTGGGAAGTGTTGTTAACTCCCAAGTGTTGTTCTTCTCTATTGACTCGATCTCATCCTGCATGACTTGTCTCCACATTTTGTCTTCAACAGCTTCATCAAAGTTCATTAGTTCACTATCAGCAAAGAGACAATATAAAAAATTAAAATTAGTAACTTCTTATGTGTCCTCATAGAGCTCTTGAATACTCCATGTCCTTTGCGGTTGTTCATTTGAACTTTCTTAAGAAGAGGGAGATGCAACATTTTATGGAGAAGGAGGTGGAGTTGTATCCTGCACAGGTTCCACGGTCTCTGGTTCTTCTTCATCACTAAAGTATGGAAAAATATCATATGAAGTTTCTTCCTGAGCTTCCCATTTCCATGCCAATTCTTCATCAAATTCAACATCGCGACTTACCACCATCTTGTCACTACTTGGGTTGTATAGCTTGTAGTCTTTTGAACTCGTATCATAGCCAATAAACACATGCTTGGCACTTCGATCGTCAAGCTTCGCTCTCTCTTGATGTGGCACATGAGCATAGGCTATGCTCCCAAAGATTCTCAAGTGCTTGACACTTGGCTTTCTTCCACTCCATACTTCTTGAGGAGTTTGATCTCTAACCTTCCTTGTTGGAGATCTGTTGTTCAAATAAACTACACAAGAAACAGTTTCGGCCCAAAATTCCTTGGACATACTTTTAGCTTTCAACATACATCTAGCCATATCAAGAATCGTTCGATTCTTTCTTTCTGCAACTCCATTTTGTTGGGGTGAATAAGGTACCATTAAAGGGAGACGAATTCCATGAGATTGACAAAAGTCATTAAATTTTTTTGAAGTGAATTCGCATCCTTTATCGGACCTTAAAGCTTTTTTTTCATAGCCACTTTCTTTTTCTACAAGTACTTTGAAATTTTTAAAAGCAGCAAAAGTTTCAGATTTTTGGTTTAAGAAATAAACCCAAGTCTTTCTACTAAAGTCATCAATGAAAAATAGAAAGTATTTACTTTTACCAAAGGGAGGTGGATTGATTGGCCCACACACATCAGTGTAAACAAGTTGGAGCGGTTTGGTTGGTCTTGACATGGCCTCCTTTGGAAAACTCCTCCTTGCATGTTTTTCAAGAAGAAAAGCTTCACAAAATTTATTGGGATGGTTGATTGATGGTATCTCATGCAACATGTTCTTTTCTCCCATTGATTTGAGCGCTTCAAAATTCAAGTTCCGAAATTACATGTGCAAACACCATGATTCATCTTGCACATTAGCCTTCAAATACTTTGCATCAATTGTCTTAAGATTCAGAGAAAATAATCTATTCTTTGCCATATGCACTTTAGCAATTAGAATTCCACTTGAATCTCTAAGCCAACAAAGAAGCATATTTTTCATGTGGATGTCATATTCCTTTTTAAGAAGCTGGCCCAAACTCAAAATATTACTTTTTAATTTTAGCACATAATAAACATCTTGAATTAGCTTGTGACTACCATCTTTACAGGAGATCAGAATCGTACATATCCCTTCGATTTGAATTTTTGAGGAATCTCCAAAGGACACATTACCTCTTACCGTGTTATTGATCTCCACAAACATCTCTATGCATCCACACATATGATTGCTTTCTCCATTGTCTAAATACCACGAGCTGCAATCATCCATGTTTTCTTCCTTGAGTGCCATCAACAATGTTGACTCAACTTCTTCTTTCTTGTCGTCAACAAGGTTAGCTTTTTCTTCAACATTGCTACGATATTCCCAAGAGTAATGGCCAAATTTATGATAATTATAACACTCAAAATTGGATTTGTTATACCTTTGTCCATTATTTTCTTGGTAGTAGCCACGTCTTCCTCCTCTATGTCCACGACCACACCTCTGAATGTCTGGTAGATTTTAACTTCATTGTTGAAGTTGTTACCGTTACTTCTTCCTCTTCCATGACCACCACAGCCTATGCATCGCCCGTTTCCTCAATAACTCTTTTTACCTCCATAATCCTTAAAGGATGCTTGAGTTTTAAGAAGTTGCTCCAATGGCACTTTTGTGTCCTCTTGATTTTTTCTTCATAGGCCTGTAAAGAACCCTCCAATTGCTCTACCATCATAGAGTCTAAATCTTTAGACTCCTCAATAGCACACACCACAAAATCAAACTTAGGTGTTAAAGTGCGAAGGATCTTTTCTACCACACAGACATCTTTTATATCCTTCCCATATCTTCTTAATTAATTTACAACAGTTTTCACTTTTAAACAATAATCTGAAATGCATTGGATTCTTTCATTTTTAAAACTTCAAAATCAGCCCTTAGAGTTTGAAGTTTTACCTTCCTCACCTTGTCAACTCCTTGAAGAGAATTTTGTAAAATCCTCCAAGCTTCCTTTGAGGTGGTAGCATCTGCCATCTTCTCAAATATGGCATCATCCAAACATTGGTGGATGAGCGTGAGGGCTTGTTGATCCTTTTTCCTCGTCTTTGCCAAGACCTCTTTTTCATTTTGAGACAGAACTTCCTCATTATCGGGTTTTGCATACCCTCTGTCTACCATTTCTCACACATCCTGAGAGCCAAGAATGGCTTTCATACGTAGACACCATTTCTCATAATTATCTTTTGTAAGATAGGGGTACTGAAAAGACAACGTACCATTATTTGTCATGGCTCTGATACCACATTGTTGGAAAAATAAATATATCCCGTCTAGGAATAATATCTACGACAAATAATAATAACACAAGAGAGTAACAATAATACCAAATCTTTTAACGGGGTAAAATATAATACACGAGCGGAGCAATATTACCACTATAATATTACAACTTAGTAATGTTAAGAGACTACTACAACTTCGAAAGAAATAACACTCTTTATTTTAAAACACCTCACTACAATAATATTGCCACTCACTATTTATCTCACAGACAACAATCTGTGGATTACTCTCACTGTTTTACTTTCTATTTAGCTTCTCTTTATTTTTGGTGTATTAAATATAGACGGAAGTATCTCTATTTATAGGCAAAATTGCCAACCTCTTAGCCAATCAAATTTGCTCATTCAACAATTTGCAAATTGTTGAATCAGCCGCC
>AWOL01S0038485.1:0-29014 GCA_000715115.1 Nicotiana otophora
TAGGTTGTCTAGAAAAAGTAGGGGTAGTAACAGGAGTATCAAATGGGGCATCATTTGGATTAGTAGGATTACCACTAGTTGGGTTAACATCAGGTGCAGGACTAGTTGGTGTATCATCATCCGGTTGAGTTTCATCAAAATCTATTTTCTCGTCATCATTTTCATCAATAGTTGGATTAGAATAAAGAGCATTCATTAATTCATTGTCTAATTGTTCACGAGATCTAATATTATGGCAAAATTGACTTTCAGTAAATTATAATAAACTATTATCGCTATCAAGAATAGCAGGTGTAGGACGTATATGGAGTTTGGTTCGGGAGCCCGGGGCAGTGGGGGAGGAACGAATTGAGCACTACATTTGTCACTCTTGGATTTTCCCTTATTTTTACCAAAAAGTCTTTTTAAGGAAGCCATCTTAATTAATAAAGTAATAGAAAATAAATAAAACAAACAAAATTATAATATTAAAACTTAAGAGTTGGAATGAGTTTACCGAATTGACGAACAACTTGTTGAAAATTGATTATCGTTGAAGACTTCAATTCACCAACTTCACAATTGTTTCACAAATTATAACAATAAAGTAAGCAATAGTAGCAATTATAGAATAAAATTAGAGAGAGATTGTGATAGATTGATGATTTTGTAAGAAACAATGAAAGAATGATGGGGTATTTATAGTTGAAAATAGGGAAAAAGTGTAATTATAAAAAGTTTGGGATTAAAACAAAGTTCGGAGGGTTAAATGGCTATTTTATAAATAGCCAACGGCTATTTTTGACTGCCCAACGGCTATTTTTGACAGCCCAACGACTATTTTTGACAGCCCAACGGCTATATTTTAAAAATAAAATTAAAAAATAGACGTTGGGACCGTTTGGCTCGCTAAGGAACCAGGCCGGTCCCGGACCCTGGCGGGCTAAACGGTACCGGGCCTGATGGGCCCAAACCATAGGACCGGCCTGCAAGACCGGCCCAGGCCCACTAAAACCGGGCCAAACGGTCATGGCCCGTTTGGCCCGCGGTAGGTAACAACATCTGCTCTAGCAGGGATAACATAGAATGGGGCTTGACCGCCGCCTGATCGGCCTCCCCCTCTAGGGTGTCCCCTAGTAGACTAAGCCCCACCCCGATTTGGTTGAGTGGGTGGTGTAACTGCTGGTGCTGGTGCCATCGGCCGAGAATTCTGCTGTGGATCCCCACTCAACAACCTAGGGCAATCTCTCTTGATATGACCAAAGTCTTCGTACTCGAAACAATCCCTTCTCTGACGGAACTGCTGCTCCTGATAACCCGAGGAACTACCTGTAGAAGTCTGAGCGGACGAGGCATGGTGAGAACTCTGCACTGGTAGTGCACTGAATGAAGACTAGCCTGAGTGAGCATTGTAAGAACGGTGGCTAGCTGATACACCATGATGAGCTGGACGAGTCATCTGAGCGGGCCTATAAGGACGACCCCTGCTGTGGTAGGACTGCCCCCCAAAAGTAATACTACCAAAACCGCCCTAACCTCGAGGCCTCTTGGCCTCTCTCTCACCACGCTCCTGGATACAGACCATCTCTATCTGCCTAGCAATGTCAATCACCTCGTCAAACGTGGCACCATATACCCTCTTCCTAGACATAAGCAACCACAACTGATAGGTGAGGTCATCAATGAACCTCATGATCATCTCCTATCAGTGGGAACCAACCAAACTGCGGGGCGAGCTAACTCAGAAAATCTCATCTCGTACTGAGTCACAGACATGCCATCCTGTCGAAGCTACTCAAACTATCTGCGCAGCTCCTCCCTGCGAGACTGCGGCACGAACTTCTCCAAGAAGAGAACGGAGAACTCCTGCCATGTAAGTGGTGCTGCACCGACCGACCTGCGCCTCTCATAAGCCTCCCACCATCTGAAGGCATCTCCAGAAAACTGAAAAGTAGTGAACGAGACCCCACTGGTCTCCAGAATACCTGCCGTACGAAGCATCCGCTGGCACTTGTCCAAGAAGCCCTGGGCATCCTCCGACTCAGCACCGCTAAATGATGGAGGCCGGAGCCTCCCAAATCTCTCAAGTCTCCTCTGCTCATCATCGGCCACAACTGGGACCATCGGGGCCTGAGCAGCTGCAACTGGCTAGGCGGGTAGTACCTCCGGTGTCTGAAGTCCCTGCATCTCCTGCTCTGGAGTATGGGCAACAGGGGTATGATACCTCCCCCGGCCTAAGAAGTGGCTGGTGCGGCCTGAGCCGAACCACCTGAGCAAGACCCGTGAAAATTGTCAATATCTAGGCTAACGCCTCCTGAAGACTTGGAATCACAATGGGCACAACTAGTGCCTGAGCTGGCCTCACTGGCTCAACTACATCTATAAACCTGCTCCTGAGTTGGAGCAACTGGTGGATCTGCAGGTGCTGCTCTAGCTGCTGTACGAGCTGCACCTCTACCCCTATCGTGGCCCCTACCACGACCTCGACATTTCGTGGCCCTAGCTGGTGGTACTGGTGGCTATCCATATTGTCTGGTAGCACGTATCTTCACCATCTGTGAGGGAATAGAATATAAAAGTTTAGTTACCGAAAACAACAAATACGCACGACAAGAATACAAGAATGTGAAATTTTCTATGGGTTCGGCAACCTCTCGAAGATAAGTACAAACGTCTCTGTACCGATCCGCAAGACTCTACTAAACCTGCTCATGACTCGTGAGACCTATGTAACCTAGGTTCTGATACCAACTTGTCACGATTCAAAAACTTAACCTGTCGTGATGACGCCTATTTCGGTACTAAGCAAGCCGATATTTACAAAATTACTCCAACACTTTTAACAAAATATAGATTTAAGCAGTTTAAACAATAATAAATTTCATAAATGGGATAGAAATCAAAAATACAACACGGAAATTCCCAGCATCGGGGTGTCACTAAGTACATGAGCATCTATACATCACAAGTCCGAAAAATACTGTCAATGATAATCTGAAACTAAATACAATAAGTGGAAAGATAGGGAAGGAGAAACAAGGTCTACAAAACTCCAAACAACTACCTCAATAGTCTCCGAGAATCCGAACTACGCAACTCAGCAACCGCCGTGACCGGATGCACCTGGGTCTCCACACAAGGTGCAGGGTGTAGCGCGAGTACAACCAACTCAGTAAGTAACAAGACTAAATAAAGAACTGAAAGTAGTGACGAACTTCATAGTTATAGTTCAATTATAGCGATTTCAATATAGGAAAGTAGGCATGCTCTCAAGTTCGATAAATTAGGTCAACAGTTATTCCATGACAAGTTTAAGTGAAACACAATGTAATATCTTTCAGAAATTTCAAGAAAATGATACATGGCAGTTAAGTGCAACAATAATGAAATCAAATGCATCCTCTCAGGCCCACAGTCACTCAGCCCTCCCATTCACTCAGCACTCGGCACTCAACACTCGCACTCAGTAGGTACCTGCGCTCACTGAGGTGTGTACAGACTCCAGAGGGGCTCCTTCAGCCCAAGTGCTATAATCCGCACGGACAACTCACGTGCTACACGAAAAATTCACGTGCTACAGTATAATATCTGGATCCGCACGGACAACTCACGTGCTACAGTATTACTATCTCACCATCAGGCCCTCGGCCTCACTCAGTCATAAATCTCTCGAGTCTCTCGGGCTCTCAATAGTCATGTAAGTCAGCCCCAACAGAATGATATAATGTATCAACAAGGAATAATAGAGACTAAGATATAATAAACAAGTAAAACTGTGACTGAGTACAAAATAGCAATTTAGTAGATAATTCAACATGCACACGACCTCTGTGGGTCCCTCCAGTGCCAACACAAAGTCTAAACATGATTTATGGTTCAATTTCTCTACTACATGGAGAATGTACAGATAACAGATTATACAACTACACGGTTCCAAAGAATTTGACCAAGTCACAATTCCTACGGTGCACACCCACACGCCATCACCTAGCATGTGCGTTACCTCAAAACCAAATACATGACACATAATTAGGGGTTTCGTACCCTCAGAACCAAATTTAGAACTGTTACTTACCTCAATACGAGCAAATCTCTACTCCAACACACCCTTGCCTTGCGAAACGACCTCTGAATGCCTTGAATCTAGCCATAAATAATGCGATAAAATCAATACGGGCTAAAGGAATCTACTCCATAAGAAAATGCTAAGTTATTAATCAAAATAAAAAAATTGGCTCAAAAGCCGGCCCCCGCGTCCACGTCTCAAAATTAGATAAAAGTCACAAAATCCAAAAGCCCACTCAACCACGAGTTTATCCATACTAAATTTATCAAATTCCGACACCAATTCGTCACCCAAATCCCCAAATCAAACAATCTAAATCCCTAGCCTCAAACTCCAAACTTACACCTTAAATATACACCATCTAGGTGGGAAAATCAACGGGGAAGCTATCACGACCCAATTTTTCCTCTGCTGGGTATCGTGATGGCACATAGTCTTAGGGACTAGGTAAGCCTAACATTTACTGAGTAATAACAATAACAAAGGAAATCTAACAGTCTCGATATTGAAATCCTTACAAAATTTATAATTTTCCAAAACCGGTAGTACAAGTCATAAGCTCCACAGAGTTTGCTATCACTTCTAAATACAACTGTTCGGAAGTAAGTAAAAACAGTGTAAATACAAAATAGGAAGGTGACTCCGAAACCTCCGAACGCAACAACAGGTTTACCTTGAGTCTCCTCAGCAAGGATCCGCACAACTACTAACGATCGATACCTGGATCTGCACAAAAATGTGCAGAAGAGTAGCATGAGCACACCACAGCGGTGCCCAGTAAGTATCAAGACTAACCTCGGTGAAGTAGTGACGAGGACTAGTTAAGACACCCACTAGTCTAATAAACTGAACAAGTATAAGTATAGGGATGACAGAATATGACATCTATCTAAGGACTCCACGATATGGCTAACGACATAACAACTGCAATAAGGAAGGAAAAACAGCAAGTAACAACGGAACACCAGAATAAGACACAGAAGAGTGAACGAAAGCACAACCCAAATTCAAAAATCACAATACATTAAAGGCAAATAGTAACTCAGCAACTGCAATAGTTTTCACATCAGGACTCAACCAACAATCCCCAATAAATTAGTCAAATCCTTCAAGTGTAAACTTTCACCCGTAAGTTTTTAAATTGAGGTCTTTAGAATATAATCCCTTATAATAAGATTTTTTTTTTAAATATTCTTCCTTCAAATAAATATCTTTCAAATATAGTTCTTTCAAGATAAGAACCTTTCAAATATAAACTTTTCCAGTAATAACTTTCGAGTATAAGTCACCCTGTGACACCTAAGCATAGAATATTAGCAGCTCCGAATACAGATATAACCACAGGGAAATCTACCGGGATACCGTCCCATAGTCCCAAATTAAATATGCAAGACAGGGGAATCTCCCGAAATACGTCTGTAGTCCCAATTTAAATATGCAGTACCGGGGGAACTCCCGGAATACGTCCGTAGTCCCAAAGTAAATATGCAAGACAGGGGGAATCTCCCGAAATACGTCCGTAGTCCCAATTTAAATATGCAGTGCTGGGGGATCTCCCGAAATACATCCGTAGTCCCAATTTAAATATGCAGTGCTGGGGGATCTCACGGAATATGCCCGTAGTCCCAATTTAAATATGCAGCGCAAACAAATATTTAAATTGGGACGACGATAACAACTATAACACGACAGAAACCTCGTACATCACCACAACAAGTAGAAAAGCAACAATGACAAAGATGCAAGGTACGACGAGCAAATCAACTCGAGAACTTAAATCACAAGAACGATAGAACTCATTCACCAGGAATAATCACAGTGAAGAATGCTAGGCACAAGGAGAACATCTTAACAAGGGAAAACAAAACAAAATATAGCAACGATTCCACAATATTCAAGTCAACGATAAGAAGCCGACACGAGTCAAATAGTTCCAAATAATGGCAAGTCAACTAAGATATAGGTTATCTAAACTCTTTTTGAGATTGAGTAATTACGAAAAATATTCACAATTCAAGTAAGGATATGCAACGGAAGATAATCATAAATCCAATTAAGACTAAACAATTATAGGATGAGAAAATAATAATTTCAATTAAAGATAAGCAGTTATGAAAAATATAGCACGACGATAGAAGAGGTAAAATCTTTGGTTACGTCGAATAAGGGTCAGATAAGCCGTAAGAGTAAATCCTAAAGTAATTATCTCTAATCAAAGCATGTAAAGGTGAAACTAGCAAATATGAATTCAAGCGTATAAAGAGCAACATCATACAAGTGAGCACGCACACATCACCTCGCGTACACAGACTACAATCAGCATAGATGACTCAAATCCTAAGGGGTAGTTCCCCCACACAAGGTTAGACAAGATACTTACCTTTTTGAAGTTAGGCCGATATTCCAAAATAGCCTTCTTGCTTGAATTGACCTCCGGACCGCTCAAATCTATCCAAATTAATTGTACAACTTCATTAAAATTTATCAGAAATAATTTCGGATAGTAATACGTCGACTTAAAATTTTATTCCAAAAAGTCAACGCGGAATTTGCCTCTCGGAACCCGATATAATTTTTATAAAATCCGAACACCCATTCCGATACGAGTTCAACCATACCAATTTTATCGAATTCCAATAACAAATAGACCTCCAAATATTAAATTTTCGATTTTGGAAGATTTTACTAAAATCTTTATTTTTCCTCCATTAAATCCGAATTAAATGATGGATTCAAAGACATAATCATGAAAATTAATCAAAACTGGATAAGAATCACTTACCCCAAACACCCACACAAGAATCTCTCCAAAAATCACCTTCTACCGAGCTCCTAATTTGAGTTTTGAGTTAAGAACTCAAACCCCCGTTTTTGGGACTTGTAATTTTGCCCGGATAGGCCTTCTTCGTGTTCGCGACCACTGCTTCGCGTTCGCGAAGGCCAAAATCCAATTCCTCAAATCCTTCATCGCGTTCGCGACCTACTTGTCGCGTTCGCGAAGGCCAACTATTTTTGCCCCATCATTTCCTCTTCGTGTTCGCGAACTCCTCGTCGCTTTTGCGATGACCATCTGACCAACTCCTTCGCGTTCGCGAAGGCCAAACGACCCCAGGCCCAAATCTTCCTTTCTTCTTTGCGTTCGTGTTGCCTTGGCCGCGTTCGTGAAAGCTTGCCCTGCTCCTTCTTTGCGTTCGCGTCCACAGCTTCGCGTTCGTGAAGGCCATATCATCAGCCCCTCAAATTCCTCTTCGCGAACATGGGACTCCCTTCGCATTCGCGAAGAAGTAAACCAGACTTCAGCAACAACAGTCCAAACAACTCCAATTTGCGAAACCACCTCGAAACACACCCGAGCCCCTCGGGACCCCATCCAATCATACCAACCAATCCCATAACATATCATAGACTCGCTCGAGGTTTCAAATCACATCAAATTAAGCCGAAAATACAAATCGCACTACAAGTCGAACTTATGAATTTCAAAAACTTCCAACTTCTAAAACTCGTGCCGAAACCTATCAAACCCACCCGGAAATGACGTCAAATTTTGCAGGCAAGTTCCAAATAACATAACAGAGCTGTTCCAACTCTCGGAATCACATTCCGACCCCGATATCAAAAAGTCAACCCCTCGGTCAAATTTTCCAAAAATTTGACTTTCGCCATTTTAAGCCTAAATTGGCTACAGACCTCAGATTCACAGTCCGGACACGCTCCTAAGTCCAAAATGACCCAACGGAGCTAATGGAACCGACAGAACTCCATTCCGGAGTCGCCTTTACATAGTTCCGACTACAGTCAAAATTCTAAGACTTAAGCTTTCGTTTTAGGGACTAAGTGTCCCAAATCACTCCGAATCATCCGTAAATCAAACTCAACCATACACGCGGGTCGTAATACATATTGCGAGGCTGCTTGAAACCTTAAGTCACTAAACATGGCGTAAATGCTTAAAACGACAAGTCGGGTCGTTACAGAAGCAATATTATTGATAAAAAATGAGCACAAGGGACTTACCTTAAGAATCCCCTCGAAAACCCTCTCAAAAATCGCCCAGACCGTGATTGAAATGTTTGAAATGAAGTCAAAATCACGAACCCTTGTATTTAACTTTCTGCCCATCCTTTTCGCTACTGCAGACACTTAACCGCATCTGCGGTGTCGTAGAAGCGACCACAATTCCGCTTTTGCGGTGAACCACTGGAGCTGGGCCTCCGCTTCTGCAGTCCTCGCCTCGTATCTGCGCTACTGCAGGTGCGGAAATTCCTATCGCACCTGCGAGCCCTCCCTTCTGCGCCCTTAACGCCGCATCTGCAATCATGCAGGTGTCGAAATAACCCCGCACCTGCGACCTCTGCTCACTTCCTCCCTGGCAGCTTCTGCGAGAACGCACGTGCGATCCCCACTCCGCAAGTGCGATTACACCAGAAGCTGGTGAGCTTCAGCATTCCCTCTAACTTCAAATCGATTCGACAACCATCCGAAATCAACCCGAGGCCCCCCGGACCTAAACCACACATACCATCAAGTCCTAAAATACGATGCGAACTTAGTCGAGCCCTCAAATCACCTCGAACATCATCAAAAATATGAATCGCATATAGATTCAAGTCTAATAAACTTTGAACTTTCAATTTCTACAAACGATGCCAAAACCTATCAAAACACATCCGATTGACCCCCAATTTTGCACACAAGTCACATTTGACATTTCGGACCTTCTCCAACTTTCAGAATCGGAATCCGACTCTGATATCAAAAAGTTCACTCCCGGTCAAACTTTCCAAAAATTCCGACTTTCGCCGTCAAGCCTAATTCTACTACGGACCTCCAAACCAAAATTCGGACACGCTCCTAAGTTCAAAATCACCTAACGGAGCTAACAGAACCATCAAAACTCCGTTGCGGAGTCGCTTACTGAAAGATCAACATCCTGTCAATCATTCTAACTTAAGGTTTCAATCTTGAGACTAAGTGTCTCATTTCATTCTGAAATCTCACCGGACCTGAACCGACTACCCCGGCAAGTCACGTAATAGCTATAAAGTACAACATGAATAGTAAATGGGGGAACAAAGCTACAACTCTTAAAACGACCAGCTGGATCGTTACACCACCCTTCGCCCAAACTATCTAAAACTAACGTAGACAAATTCTAGGACTCTAGACTATTTATATTTATTTATAAACGGACTGTGTTGTGCAAGACTTACACAAGTACAAAATGTGGACCCCTAATTTGACTCTACCTGCTATTTCATGTCATATTTTATCTATCTTTATTTTTCAGTAAACCCTTACTAAAATCCTCTTGGATTTTATTACGCAATATTTTCCAAAAATAAATAATAAAAGTCATTTGAAAAAAAGATGCTCATTCAATCATTCATGAGCCGGTCATATTGCTTTAAAAAATTAGAATTAGCAGGAGGAGTATGGATTGAGAACGAAATATATTTATGTTTTTATTTACCGTTCCTTCATACTTCATTTCTGAATCAAGCTAGTTCTAATTTCTTTGCTCTTCACGTTTGTCGTCGTGATAAAAATTTGATTCTCAGTTTGTTAATCCGGTTAATTGTCCAATTGGGATCTTGAGTCTCACTTTGTTTATCCAGTGTAATTGTCCAATTACAACGATTGGAATTTCATATTCAATTATGAATTTAAAGAGATTTTATTATTAAATTGACTTTAAAGTCCTAATAGTGTAGACAAATTTGATATATCCCCGTTTATTACATACAATTTAAAGATTAATACACAATCACATAGATACAAATATGCAAAGGAATAGAGAATTTGCTTACCTCAAACATTCAATGAGAATTGCATACTTGAAGAAGCAGCGGGTTTAGGTTGAAAACATTCGTTAGGCAATGAGTATTGGTGTGGCCTGTGGGAATTTTCTTCTAAAAAGGAATATTTTAGAGATAAAATAGTAAAAATCTCGGTCAAACTTAAAGTGCTTATAAGCTAAAAATTCATAAGCTGGAGTGGCCAGTTTAGGGCTTTTGGCTTATTTTTGATTTATAAGCACTTTTAACTTTACCAAACGCGTAGATAAGCCGAAAAGTGCTTATAAGCTGGTTTGACTAGCTTATAAGCTTAGTCAAACACCCTTTTAATATTTGGCCAAACTTTTAAAAAGTGTTTCTAAGTGTATTTTCTCAAAATATATTTTTCAAAAAGTACTTTTGGAGAAAAACTACTTTTTTTGCTTCTCTTCTGAGTAGTAATTAGTGTTTGGCCAATCTTTTAAAAAATACTTCTAAATGTATTTTCTCAAAAGGTGCTTTTAAAAAAAATACTTTTGGAAGGAAACTACTTTTTTTTTGTTTCTTCAAAATTGCAATTGCTTCTATTTAAAATCACTTTTTTTTAAAAACTTGGCCAAAACTTTAATTGTTTTTTTTTTAAAAAAAAAGTGCTTTTGGCCTAGGAGAACTAAATTTTGGGTAAAATGTGTGTATTACACTTATAGAAAGGATTGAAAGTGGTAGAGAAGAAATTGACGATATGAAATATGCAATGAGAGAGAACTAAAAGAGCGTCTAATATTGACTTTTTCTTATGGTTAGAGTTATTTTAAAACTCAAGTTCTCGTTAAGGAATTATGAAGTTATCAAACTCCTAAATTTGGGGAAGGACTTTAAATATTACAATTTTATCCAACTTATAATTGAAGATTAATTTAGTTTTAAAGGATATTTTTATACATCAACTTTATATTCATGCTTTTATAATAATATATTAGTATATATAAACATGTGTTGCACGTTAATAATGGCATGATGGTTTAAATATTTATTTATATGAACGATGGAAAAAAATTAATTAATGAGAGAAATTTTATATATAATAATACAACAATCATCTAAATGCTAAAAAATATTATTATATTAGCATAATACGTGAATTCAAAATGAAAGGACATCATGAGAACTTGCACAAATGGTCAATTTAGTCATGTTAATTAGATAATTATAGTTTAAAGGTATCTAATGTGATTGTATCTTACCGAACACTTCTTTGTAGACGATATTGTTTTGTGTATATTTCCTTCTAATACTTTGGTTGTTCTGCCATAGCCAGAACTCTTGTTGTCGATATTAATATCTTTACACAAATTTAAAAGGCTATTCTTTAGTTTCGGAAGACGAAAGTTAATTTCGGGGATAAACACATACTTAGAAGCACATTGACCAGTGTCATAATTTCTGCATGTATAACGTTATTGTCAAAACTTCTATATACTATATGTATACTATTACATAAGCTATTCGGGGATCTAAAATTTTCATTAGCATGACGAGCATATTGTTTTTTTCAAAATCAACCTATATGCAATGGAAGATCAATTTTAACCCAGTCTATTATATATATGGTGACACTAATTGTAACGATCCGACCGGTCATTTTGAGTATTATAACCCCGTTTCCCCATTTACTGCTCAAGTTATGCTTTACAGTTATTTTATGACTTACCGTGTTAGTTGGTTCGGGTCCGAAAGGATTTCGGAGTGAAATGAGACACTTAGTCTCATAATTGAAAACTTAAGTTGGAAAAGTTGACCAGATATTGACTTATGTATAAACGACCTCGGATTCGAATTCTGATGATTCCAATAGCTCCGTATGGTAATGTTGGATTTAGGAGCGTGTCCGAAAAATTATTTGGAGATCCGTAGTAAAATTAGGCTTTAAATGGCGAAAGTCGAATTTTTTAGGAAGTTTGACCGGGGAGTTGACTTTTTGATATCTAGGTCAAAATCTGATTCTGAAAATTTTAATAGGTCCGTTATGTCATTTATGAGTTGTGTGCAAAGTTTGACATTAATCGGACTTGATTTGACAGGTTCCAACGTCGTTTGTGGAAAACTTGAAATTTCAAAGTTCATTAGGCTTGAATTGGGGTATGATTCGTGGTTTTAACGTTGTTTGAGGTGATTTGAGGGTTCGGCTAAGTTCGTATGATGTTTTAGGACTTGTTGGTATATTTGGTTGAGGTCCCGGGGGCCTCGAGTGAGTTTCAGATGGTTAGCAGATCGAATTCGGACTTAAAAGAAAATCCGAAGGTTTCTTCCATCTGATGTTCCGCAGGTGCGAGCTCGCAGAAGCGAGCCTTCCATCGCAAATGCGTCCAGGCGTGGCTGGGACTTCGATCGCAGAAGCGGCAGGTAGCCGCAGAAGCGGCCCCACACCTGCGGGCGTGTGATCGCAGAAGCGCAAGGGCGCTTGGTGAGGCAGCTTTGCAAAAGCGGACAGCTCTTCGCAGAAGCGTGCGCGCGGATGCGCACAAAATCCCACAGAAGCGGAAACCCCTGGGCAGTATAAAAATAGAGGGGTTCCAAACTTTTGCCATTTTTGAGCATTTCAAGCTCGGGCTGGGCGATTATGAGCAAGGTTTTCACGAGAAATCTTGAGGTAAGTTACTTGTGATCATTTCTACTCCATAATATTGAATTATCATCGAATAATCCGACTAGATTACGTGTATTCGAGGTGTAAATTGGGGGTTTGAACTTTGAACTTAGGGATTTAAAAATAAGATTTGAAGATTTGGAGGTCGAGTTGAGGTCGGATTTTGGTAAAATTGGTATGGTTAGACTCGTGGTTGAATGGGCTTCCGGATTTTGTAACTTTTGTCGGGTTCCGAGACGTGGATCCCACGGGCGATTTTTGAGCTAAATTTTTGATTTTTATGGAAAATTAATATTTTCTAATGGAATTAATTCCAATAAATTTTATTGACCGAATTGAATTATTTGTGGCTAGATTCGAGGCGTTTGGAGGCTAATTCACGAGGCAAAGACATTGCCGAATAAAGAATTACACGGTTTGAAGTATGTAATAGTTTTAAATTTGGTCCTGAGGGTATGAAACCCCGGATTATGTGTTATGTTGGTTTTGAGGTGACACGCATGCTAGGTGACGGGCGTGTGGGCGTGCACAGTAGGAATTGTGACTTGGTCAAATTCCATGGGAATGTGTAGTTGAATTATTTGTTGATATCCGTACATTCTCTAACATGCTAGGTGACGGGCGTGTGGACGTGCACCGTAGGCATTGTGACTTGGTCAAATTCCATGGGAATGTGTAGTTGAATTATCTGTTGATATCCGTACATTCTCCACGTGTTAGGAAAAATTGAGCTGAGACTCGTATTAAAAATCATGCTTAGACATATAGTTCTTATCCCCGGGGGTCAGTTTTACCGCTGTAGGGGTCGTTCTTACAGACACGCTCAGACGGGTCGTCCAGTTCACCGTGGTGCGTCATCCGGCCATGGTTCATATAGTTCTCATCAGGGCCAGATTATGTGTATTCAGCATTAGAAGAAAATCTGAAGGTTTCTGCCATCTGATGTAATTGCACCTACGAAATTTTCATTGTAGGTGCGAGCTCGCAGAAGCGAGCCTTCCATCACAGATGCGTCCAGGCGTGGCTGGGTCTTTGATCGCAGAAGCGGCATGTAGCCGCAGAAGTGGCTCCGCACCTGCGGGCGTGTGATCGCAGAAGCGCAAGGGCGCTTGATGAGACAGCTTCGCAGAAGCGGAAAGCTCCTCGCAGAAGCGTGTCCGCGGATGCGCACAAAATCCCGCAGAAGCGGAAACCCCTGGGCAGTACAAAAACAGAGGGGTTCCGAGCTTTTGCCATTTTTGCGCATTTCAAGCTCGGGCTGAGCGATTTTGAGCGAGGTTTTCATGGGAAAGCTTGAGGTAAGTCACTTGTGATTATTTCTACTCCATAATATTGAATTATCATCGAATAATCCGACTAGATTACGTGTATTCGAGGTGTAAATCGGGGGTTTGAACTTTGAACTTAGGGATTTGAAAATAAGATTTGACGATTTGGAGGTCGAGTTGAGGTCGGATTTTGGTAAAATTGATATGGTTAGACTCGTGGTTGAATGGGCTTCCGGATTGTATAACCTTTGCCAGGTTCCGAGACGTGGGCCCCACGGGCGATATTTGAGCTAAATTTTAGATTTTGATGGAAAATTAATATTTTCTTATGGAATTAATTCCAATAAATTTTATTGACTGAATCGAATTATTTGTGACTAGATTCGAGGCGTTTGGAGGCCAATTCATGAGGCAAAGACATTGCAGAATAAAGAATTACACGGTTTGAAGTAAGTAACAGTTTTAAATTTGGTCTTAAGGGTATGAAACTCCGGATTATGTGTTATGTGATTGGTTTTGAGGTGAGGCACATGCTAGATGACGGGCGTGTGGGCATGCACCGTAGGAATTGTGACTTGGTCAAATTCCATGGGAATATGTAGTTAAATTATCTGTTGATATCCATATATTCTCTACGTGTTAGGGAAAAGTGAGTTGAGACTCGTATTAAAAATCATGCTTAGGCACATAGTTCTTACCCCGGGGGTCAGTTTTACCGCGGTAAGGGTCATGCTTACAAACACACTCAAACGGGTTATCCAGTTTACCATGGTGCGTCATCCAGCCATGGTTCATATTGTTCTCATCAGGGCCAGTCATATCTCAGTGCGCTCCTAGCCCAGAGTTCGTCCCGTGCCCTTTCAGTTCAGGGTTCATTTGCACCGGGTGCTTCTAGTAGTTATTCTGGTTCTCGGGGCCCGATTTAGTCCGCACCACCACCAGTACCAGGGAGCTGCTTAGAGTGTGGTGAATTTTGGCATATGTGGAGGCAGTGTCCTCGCCGCTCGGGAGGTCCAGTGCAACAGAGGAGTCAGACTACGGCTTCAGCACTAGTTACTTCACCACCTGCCCAACCAGTATGGGGTGGGGGTCAGTCAGCTAGGGGTCGCCCAAGAGAGGGAGGCCGATCAGGTGGCGGTCAGGATCGATTCTATGCTTTTCCTGCCAGGCCAGATGTCGTTGCCTCAGATGCAATGATCACATGTATTGTCTTAGTGTACCATTTGGAAGCTTCTATATTATCTGACCCTAGTTCTACTTATTCATATGTATCATCATATTTTACTCATTATCTGGATATGCCCCGTGAGTCCTTAGTTTCACCTGTTCGTGTATCTACGCCAGTGGGCGATACTATTATTGTGGACCGTGTATATCGGTCCTGTGTGGTAACCATTGGGGGACTGGAGACTAGAGATGATCTCTTATTGCTCAGTATGGTTGATTTCGATGTAATCCTGGGTATGGATTGGTTGTCTCCATGTCATGCTATTTAGGACTGTCATGCAAAAACCGTGACGTTGGCGATACCGGGGTTGCCGAAGGTCTAATGGAGAGGTTCTCTAGATTATGTTCCCAACAGGGTAATTTCTTATTTGAAAGCCCAACGTATGGTTCAGAAGGGGTGTTTGTCATATTTGGCTTTTGTGAGAGATGTTGATCTAGATACTCCTACAATTGATTCAATACCGGTAGTGTGAGACTTTTCGGATGTATTTCCTACAGACCTGCCGGGTATGCCGCCCGATAGGGATATTGATTTTATTATTGACTTGGTTTAGGGCACTCAACCCATTTCTATTCCTCCATATCGTATGGCACCAGCTGAGTTAAAAGAATTGAAAGAGTAACTTCAGGAACTTCTTGATAAGGGGTTTATTAGGCCTAGTGTGTCGCCTTGGGGTGCACCAGTTCTGTTTGTGAAAAAGAAAGATGGTACTATGCAGATGTGCATTGATTACAGGCAATTGAATAAATTTACAATCAAGAATAAATATCCTTTGCCGCGTATTGATGACTTATTTGACCAGTTTTAGGGAGCGAGGGTATTCTCAAAAATTGATTTGAGATCCGGGTATCACAAGTTAAAAATTCGGGATTCGGATATTCTAAAGACGACATTCAAGACTCGTTATGGTCACTATGAATTTCTTGTGATGTCATTTGGGCTAACCAATGCCCAGCATAATTTATGTACCTGATGAATAGCGTATTTTAACTGTATCTTGACTTATTTGTCGTGTTTATTGATGATATCCCGGTGTACTCACGTATCCAAGAGGAGCATGCACAACACTTGGGTATTGTATTGCAGTGGCTGAGAGAGGAGAAACTATATGCCAAATTCTGTAAATATGAATTCTAGCTTAGTTCAGTGGCATTCTTGGGACACATAGTATCTAGTGAAGGGATTAAGGTGGATCCGAAGAAAACAGAGGCAGTGCAGAGTTGTCCCAGACCATCTTCAGTTACTGAGATTCGGAGTTTTCTTGGCTTGGCTGGTTATTATTGTCGCTTCGTGGAGGGTTTCTCGTATATTGTGGCACCTATGACTAAATTGACCCAAAAAGGTGCTCGGTTCAGGTGGTCGGATGAGTGTGAAGTGAGCTTTCAGAAGCTCAAGATGGCTTTGACTACATCCCCAATATTGGTGTTGCCTACAAGTTTAGAGTCTTATACTGTGTATTATGACGCATCGCATATTGGTCTCGGCGCAGTGCTGATACAAGACGATAGGGTGATTGCCTATGCGTCCAGACAATTAAAGGTACATGAGAAGAATTATCTAGTCCACGACCTTGAGTTAGTAGCTATTGTTTATGTCTTGAAGATTTGGCGGCATTATTTGTACGGTGTCCATTGTGAGGTTTATACCGATCACCGGAGTCTACATCATCTATTTAAATATAAGGATCTTAATTTGCGACAGCGGAGGTGGTTGGAGTTGCTTAAGGATTATGACATCACCATTCTCTATCATCCCGGAAAGGCCAATGTGGTGGGCGATGCCTTGAGTCATAAGGCGGAGAGTTTGGGCAGCTTAGCATACTTACCGGTAGCAGAGAGGCCTTTAGTCTTGAATGTTCAGGCCTTGGCCAACCAGTTTGTTAGATTGGATGTTTCCGAGCCGAATCGAGTTTTGGATTGTGTGGTTTCTTGGTCTTCTTTATATGATCACATCGGAGAGCGCCAATATGATGATCCCCATCTGCTTGTCCTTAAGGACACAGTTCAGCACGGTGATGCCAAGGAAGTCACTATTGGAGATGCCGATGTATTACGGATGCATGACAGGCTATGTGTGCCTAATGTAGATGGTTTGCGTGAGTTGATTCTCCAGGAAGCTCACAGTTCGCAATACTCCATTCATCCAAGTGTCGCGAAGATGTATCAGGATTTGAGGCAGTACTATTGGTGGAGGCGAATGAAGAAAGATATAGTTGGGTTTGTAGCCCGGCGTTTGATATGTCAACAGGTAAAGTACGAGCATCAGAGACGGGAGGATTTCTTCAGAGACTTGAAATTCCGTAGTGGAAATGGAAGCGTATTATCATAGATTGCGTAGTTGGGCTTCCATGGACTTTGAGAAAGTTTGATGTTGTTTGGGTGATTGTGGATCGATTGACTAAGTCCACACATTTTATTCCAGTTGGTACTACTTATTCTTCGGAACGGTTGGTTGTAATTTATATCCGCGAGATTGTTCGCCTACATGGTGTGCCAGTGTCCATCATTTCAGATCGAGGCACGCAGTTTAAATCACAGTTTTGGAGAGTAGTGCATCGAGAATTGGGCACACAGGTTCAGTTGAGTAAATCATTTCACCCTCAGACGGACGGACAGTCCGAGCGCACTATTCAGATATTGGAAGATATGTTACTCGCTTGTGTCATTGATTTTGGAGGTTCTTAGGATCAATTTCTGCCACTGGCAGAGTTTGCTTACAATAACAACTACCAGTCGAGCATTCATATGGCTCCGTATGAGGATTTATATGGGAGACGGTGTCGGTCTCCGGTGGGTTGGTTTGAGCCTGGTGAGACTAGGCTATTGGGTACTGATTTGGTTCAGGATGCTTTGGAAAAGGTTAAAGTGATTCAGAAGTGACTTTGTATGGCGCAGTCTAGAAAGAAGAGTTATGCTGACCGGAAAGTTCGTGATGTTGCTTATATGGTTGGGGAGAAGGTTCTGCTCAATATTTCAGCCGTGAAGGGTGTGTTGAGGTTCGGAAAGAAGGGCAAGTTGAGCCCTCGATATATTGGGCCTTTTGAGATACTTAAGACGATTGGAGAGGTGGCTTATGAACTTGCTTTGCCACCTAGTCTTCCATCTGATGTAATCGCACCTGCGGAATTTGCATCGCAGGTGCGAGCTCGCAGAAGCGAGCCTTCCATCGCAGATACGTCCAGGCATGACTGAGGCTTCGATCGCAGAAGTGGCAGGTAGCCGCAGAAGTGGCCCCGCACCTGCGAAGCGCAAGGGAGCATGGTGAGGTAGCTTCACAAAAGTGGACATCTCCTTGCAGAAGCGTGTCCGCAGATGGGCACAAAATCTCGCAGAAGCGAAAACCCCTGGGCAATATAAAAACAGAGGGGTTCCGAGCTTTTGTCATTTTTGGGCATTTCAAGCTCGGGCTTGGCAATTTTGAGCGAGGTTTTCATGGGAAATCTTGAGTTAAGTCACTTGTGATCATTTCTACTCCATAATATTGAATTATCATCGAATAATCCAACTAGATTACCTGTATTCAAGGTGTAAATCAGGGGTTTAAACTTAGGGATTTGAAAATAAGATTTGAAGATTTGGAGGTCGAGTTGAGGTCGAATTTTGGTAAAATTGGTAAGGTTAGACTCGGGGTTGAATGGGCTTCCGGATTTTGTAAGTTTTGTCGGGTTCCAAGACGTGGGCCCCTCAGGCGATGTTTGAGCTAAATTTCTAATTTTGATGGAAAATTACTATTGTTTATGGAATTAATTCCAATCAATTTTATTGACTGAATCGAATTATTTGTGGCTAGATTCGAGGCATTTGGAGGCCAGTTCACGAGGCAAAGACATTGCAGAATAAAGAAATACACGGTTTGAAGTAAGTAATAGTTTTAAATTTGGTCTTGAGGGTATGATACCCCAGATAATGTGTTATGTGATTGATTTTGAGGCGACGCACAACTAGGTGACAGGCGTGTGGGCGTGCACTAGAGGAATTGTGACTTGGTCAAATTCCATGGGACTGTATAGTTGAATTATCTGTTGATATCCGTACATTCTCTACGTGTTAGGGAACATTGAGCTGAGACTCGTATTAAAAATCATGCTTAGACATATGCTGTTATTATTGGTACCCACTAGGGTCATTTCCGTGGTTGAATTATATGTTCAAATTGTAATTTCACACTCAGTCCTGTTCATTCATTTCATATCATATCTCAGTCTCTGTTGCTATTTATTAATACATCATATTATCATTTTTGGGATGATTTTCATGACATCTTGAGCCCGAGATACTGGAGAGGTTGATGACTGAGTGAGGCCGAGGGCCTAATTGTGAGGATATTTATGGGATCGAGCTGCGCGTCGCAGTATGTTTCATTGATTTATGCCATGATTGGCTTGATATAGCGCTTGGGCTGAAGGAGCCCCTCCGGAGTCTGTACACACCCCTAGTGAGCGCAGGTACCTACTGAGTGCGAGTTCCGAGTGAAGAGTGATGAGTGACTGTGAGGAATGGGGTGACTGTGAGGAAAGAGAGACTGTGAGGTTGGAGTGAATGGTAGAACTGGCTGACTGTTACTTTGAGAGGATGCATTGATTTCATTATTTCTGCATATCAGCTGTCATATATCACTGTTTTGGAAAATTTCTAAAAGACATCCTCTTCGATTCCATTCGAAGTTGTTATAAAATTTTTATGGAGTTTTAAATGGTAAACTTGAAAGCATGCCTGCCTTTTTATGTTGGAAAGTACTGTGTTTGGACTTAGCTGAGAAGCTCGTCACTACTTTCAGTTCTTTATTTATTATTGTTACTTACTGAGTTGGTTGTACTCATACTACACCCTGCACTTCGTGTGCAGATCTAGGTGATCCCGGACACTGTGGGTGTTGATTCTTTCACACAGTTGATTTTCCGGAGATTCAGAGGTAGCTTCTATGTTTTGCAGACCTTGTCTCTCCTTCCCTATCCTTTTATTTATGGAATTTGGTCTTGGATTATTATTGACCGGGTTTCCCGGACTTGTAATGCATAGATGTTCATGTACTCAGTGACACTGGGCTTTGGGAGTGTTTGTATCAGTATTTGCGAGACTTGTGGATTGTGTTTAAATATTATATTTTCAAACTTAAAAAGAAATCGTGGTTTATTATGGTTGTTGTCTTGCCTAGTATTGAGATAGGCACCATCATGACAGGTTAGGAGTTTAGGTCGTGACACTAATATACGTAAGAAATAATGAACTTGACAACAAACCTGGATGGTAGAAGGCCATTTTATATTAAAGTATTTAAGTATTCTTCTTGGTAGTAATTGTTGGTATCAATCATCTTCTGTTGAGTCAAAACTAAAAAATATTGTATTTTTACCATAAAACTTAGCAATCAATCTTTTATTTAGTTATCAACACATTCATTTCTGCTAGCTAAGTTAACTCTTTAATTTCTATCGTGTAATTTGCACAAATTGCGTTTTAATCTAATGAAGGAAATATTTTCCTTATTAAATGCATTACTATTACCCTTGGGGTTGATAACCAAGTGTTCTAGAAGAACCAAATCATCTTTTGTTGGATGTTTTTCTTCATTCTGACTGGAAGCAATTAGTCACTGAATGTTGGATTTGTTTTTACTTTTATATTTCTTGTCATTTGAATCTTTTTCACTTGGGGCCATAAGTATAAATTTGACAAGCTAGCTTTTACGGTCTCTGCTTTCGTCAATTTTGGAACTATTGATAGTACTTGACAGAAATCACCTCTTAAACTATTACTTTTCCACCAAACAGTTCATTGATATCCAATATATCTCTAGAAATCTAGAAAATTATTTCGATCTTTTGACGCTTAGCCATAAATGCTTCATCACATATTATCAATTTGGATTTCCTTATAAAGTTTAGCGCTATTGATATACTTTAATATATTTGTGATGGTTATTTCAGTTGTTTGAAGAGGTATATTAAATCTAAAGAGAGTTGTACGACCTCATAATAAAATTGATGATGATACACCACTTGTTATTATTGCTAACAATATCATGCCTATTGATCTGACATTTGAAAGTAATGCATGACATATGAATATTATTTCGATTCCGGCGAAGGCATCTACAAATGATAATTTGTAACGACCTGGCCGTTTTGATTATTACAGCCTTGTTCCCCCATTTACCGCTCATTTTGTGCTTTACAGTTGTTATGTGACTTGCCAGGGTAATTGGTTCAGGTCCGGTGAGGTTTCGGAATGAATTGAGACACTTAGTCTCAAGGATGAAAGCTTACGTTTAAATAGTTGATCGGATGTTGACTTATGTGTAAACGACTCTGGAATAGAGTTTTGATAATTCCCATTTTTAGCCTAACTTCCAACCTTTCACGTCCATTTCCCTCATGTCTCCTCATAACACACACCTCACTTTCCACCTCCCCACTCTTCCTCTCTAACAACTCACACATCATACTATATTATATAATTGGCTTTTAACATTAGGGGGAGGGGGGACGAAATAAAAAACGAAAAGAGAGAATTGAGAGCCAGGCAATAATAAAAGAGTGAGCACCGTTTTCCATCCAAATAACATTTTTTTTTCATCGCCATTCTCATGCTTAACTCTTCATCATGTGAAGCCAATGATAGCTCATGTTTTTCATCCATAGATCAGCTTTAAAACCTCACTATTTAGTCACCTAAAACCAGCTCCAAAACAATACAAACAACACTACCAAAAACTCCTCCAAAGCAGCCACAAAAATCTGTTGTGAAACAGCTCAAATCAGTCAAGAAACAGCACAAAATCACCACCAAAATCGACTCAAAAACTGTCCAAAAAAACTAACGCCAAACAAATCCGAAAATCTGCTTAGAAACCATCTGAAAATTAGTCCGAACAGTCACAAAAATCAGCCGAGATCCACCTGAACTTGAGGTAAGTCACTTGTGATCATTGTCAGTCAATAATATTGAATTATCATTGAATATTTTGACTATATTACGTATTTTTGAGGTGAAGTTCGAGGATTTGGGCCTAGGGATTTGAAAATAAAATTTTGAGGATTTGAAGGTTGAGTTGATGTTGGAATTTGATAAATTTGGTATGGTTGGACTCGTGGTTGAATGGGCGTTCATATTTTGCAACTTTTGTTGGATTCCGAGATGTGGGCTCCACTAATAAATTTTGAGATAAATTTCGGATTTTGTCAGAAAATTTAGTAATTTCATATGGAATTGATTCCTATACTTTGTGTTGATTGTATTGAATTATTATGACTAGATTCGAGGCGTTCAGAGGCAAGGGCTTCCTAGGGGAGTGATTTGAGTTGCTTGAGGTAAGTATCGTATTTAATCTCGGTTAAGACACTAGTTGCCTGAATTGTTGTGATTGCCACATACTTTTGGGTGCGCACATGTGTGGGGATGGTCCCATGTGCAGGCATCAGGGTTGTGCATTTATGTTTGGGTTGTGCTCGGGCTCCTATAAGCCTAGAAATGACTGTTAATCTTTGAGCTTCGATAACAAATATGTGGTAACATTTTATGCGATCTGATTAAACCATGATGTGATTACTCAGAGGTTTAAATCCCAGGACAAACTTGATAAAAGGTTTTCATTGATGAAATACCCGAATTATTTACTATAACACACTTTGCACATGCCTACACTTTAGCATGTTATTTATACCAGTCCAGGGACATGAGAATCTTATTTCATTCATTATATACCTGTACCCTTGATGTATTGCTATTGTATGATACTTTGGGACGTGAGTTGTCCGTGCAGATCTATATATTATATTATTGGCACGTGAGTTGTCCGTGTTGCATGTGCGTTGTTCGTGCAATGTGTGAAACTTGTGTTTTCTTGATCTTTATCTTATTTACCTGCTTTCTTTCGCCTACATGGCAAAATACTGTTGAGCAGGATATAGTTGTATTGATTTAACTGGTGAATTCAACAAATTAAGCTTCTCTTACCTTGCCTTGTTTATTTGCGATACTTATTGAGTTGGTTGTACTCACACTACACCCTGCATCTCGTGTGCAGATCCTTGTACTTTCGGATACAGTGGTTGCTAGATTCGAGGATTCATCTGTTGAACACTATCGAGGTAGCTGCTTGGCGTCCGCAGACCTTGACTCTCTTCCTTTTCAGTTATTTGTGCTGTTCTATATTTTCAGACAATATTCTTAATCTGTAAGACTATGTTATCATTTAGATGCTTATGTACTCAATGACACCGGATTTTGGGAGTATATTTATATCAATATTTGTGGGATTTTTTATTAAATTTAAATATTATATTTTCAAACTTAAAGAAATTTGTGATTTATTGAGGTTGTCAGCTTGCCTAGTATTAAAATAGGCGCCATCACGACATGTGTGATTTTGGGTCGTGACAAGTCGGTATCAGAGCCTAGGTTACATAAGTCTCACGAGTCATGAGCAGGTTTAGTAAAGTCTTGCGGATCAGTACAGAGACGTCTGTACTTTTCTTTGAGAGGTTGTCGAACCCTTAGGAAAAAATTCACTTTCTTGTATTCTGTCATGCGAATTTGTTGATTTCGGAAACTAAAATTCTGTTATTCTATTCTCTCACAGATGGTGAGGACACATACTATCGGATCGGACGACCAACCACCAGTTCCACCAGCTAGGGCCACGAGAGGCCAGAGCCGTGGTAGAGGTCGAGGTGTAGCTCGCACAACAGTTAGAGCAGCATTTGTAGAACCACAGTTGCTCCAGCTCAGGAGCAGGTTCCAGATATAGTTGGGCCGTTGGGACCAGCTCAAGCACCAGCTATGCCTATTATGATTTCGGGCCTTCAGGAGACGTTAGCCCAGATATTGACTATTTGCACTAGCCTTGCTCAGGTGGTTTCGGCTCAAGCCGCACCAGCCACTTCTATGGCTACGGGAGGCACTCATACCCCTGTTGCCCGTACTCCAGAGAAAGTAGTGCAAATACTTCAAATACCACGGGCACTACCAGTCCAGCCGATTGCAACTGCTCAGGCCAAGGTGGGTCCTATTTTGAATGACGAGGAGTAGAAGAAACAAGAGAGGTTTGGGAGACTCCGTCCTCCATCATTCAATGGAACTGAGTCAGATGATGCTTAGGATTTCTTGGACCAATGCCAGCGGATTCTTCATACAACGAGTATTCTGGAGACCAGTGGGGTCTCATTTACTACTTTTCAGCTAACTGGAGAAGCCTTCAGATGGTTGGAGACGCCTTTAGATGGTGGGAGACTTATGAGAATAGTAGATTAGTTGGTGCAACACCACTATCATGGCATGAGTTCTTTGTATTATTCCTGGAGAAGTTTGTGCCATAGACCCACACAGAGGAACTGCGCATGTAGTTCGAGCATTAACGATAGGAGGACTTGTCAGTGACCCAGTATGAGATACGGTTTTCAGAATTGGCTCGTCATGCAGTTTGGTTGGTTCCCACTGAGAGTGAGAAGATCAGGAGGTTCATTAATTGCCTCAACCAGTAGTTCTATTTTGTTATGACTCTAGGAAATGTAGTAGGTGCTAAATGTTACATGGTGGTTGACAGTGCTCGATGGCTAGAGATGGTCCGTATTCAGGAGCGTGAGGAGAGGGAGGCTAAGAGGTCTCGTGGTCCGGGTAATTCTAACAGTGTTCTTTCTGGGGGACAATACTGTTACAACAGGGGTCGTCCTTATAGGCCCGCTCAGATGGCTCGTTCAGCCCAGTGTGGTGCATCAGATAGCCACGGTTCTTACAGTGCTCGCTCAGGCCAGTCCTCATTCAGTGTACTACCAGCACATATTTCTCACCATGCCTTGTCTGCTTAGGATTTTACAGGTAGTACCTCGGGTTATCAGGACCAACAGCTCTATCAGAGGAGGGGTTGTTTCAAGTGCGAGGACTTGGATCATATCAAGAAAGATTGCCCTAGATTGTTGAGTGGGACTCCACAACAGAGTTCTCGGCTGATGGTACCAGCACCGGCGGTTCCACCACCCACCCAGTCAGCTCGGGGAAGGGCTCAGTTAGCTAGGGGTTCCCAAGAGGGGGAGGATGATCATGTGCCGGTCAGGCCTAGTTCTATGCTATTCCTTCCAGGCTGGATGTCGTTGCTTCAGATGCAGTAATCACAGGTATTGTCTCAGTATGCCAAATGGAAGATTCTATATTATTTGACCCCGGTTCGACATATTTGTATGTATCATCATATTTTTCTCGTTATCTAGATATGCCCCGTGAGTCCTTAGTTTCACTCGTTCGTGTATCTACGCCGGTGAAAGATACTATTATTGTGGACCATGCGTATCGGTCGTGTGTGGTAACTATTGGGTGACTGGAGACTAGAGTTGATCTTTTATTGCTTAGTATGGTGGATTTCGATGTAATCTTTGGTATGGATTGGTTGTCTCCATGTCATTCTATTATGGAATGTCACATAAAAACCGTGACGTTGGCAATACCAGGATTGCCGAAGGTCGAGTGATGAGGTTCTCTAGATTATGTTCCAGTAGGGTAATTTCTTACTTGAAGGCCCAACGGATGGTTGGGAAGAGGTGTTTGTCATATGTGGACTTTGTGAGAGATGTTGATGCGGACACTCTTACTATTGACTCTGTACCGGTAGTGTGAGACTTTTTGGATGTATTACCTGCAGGCCTGTTGGGTATGCCACTCGACAGGGATATTGACTTTGGTATTTATTTGGTGCCGGGTACTCAACCCATTTCTAATCCTCCATATCGTATGGCACCAACTGAGTTGAAGGAATTGAAAGAGCAACTTCAGGAACTTCTTGATAAAGGATTTATTAGGCCTAGTGTGTCGCCTTGGGGTGCACCAGTTCTATTTGTGAAAACGAAAGACGGTACTATGCGGATGTGCATCGACTATAGGCAGTTGAACAAAGTTACAATCAAGAACAAGTATACTTTGCCACGTATTGATGATTTAATTGACCAGCTTCAGGGAGCGAGGGTGTTCTCTAAGATTGATTTGAGGTCTGGGTATCACCAGTTAAAATTCAGGATTCGGATATTCTAAAGACGGCATTCAGGACCTGTTATGGTCACTATGAATTTCTTGTGATGTCTTTTGGGCTAACCAATGCCCATAATTTATGCACCTGATGAATAGCGTATTTCAACAGTATCTTGACTCATTTGTCATGGTATTTATTGATGATATCCTAGTGTACTCACGTATCCATGAGGAGTATGCACAACACTTGGGTATTGTATTGTAGAGGCTGAGAGAGGAGAAACTTTATGCCAAGTTCTCCAAGTGTGAGTTTTGGCTTAGTTCGGTGGCATTCTTAGGGAACATGGTGTCCAGTGAGGGGATTCAGGTAGATCCGAAAAAAGATAGAGGCAGTCCAGAGTTGGCCCAGGCCATCTTCAGCTACTGAGCTTCAGAGTTTTCTCGGCTTGGCCGGGTATTATCGTCACTTTGTGGAGGGGTTCTCATCTATCGCGGTCTCTATGACTAAATTGACCCTGAAATGTGCTCCATTCAAGTATTCGGATGAGTGTGAAGAGAGCTTCCAGAAGCTCAAGAGTGCCTTGACCACAACTCTAGTTCTAGTTTTGCCTTCAGCTTCAGGGTCTTACACAGTGTATTGTGATGCTTCACAGATCGGTATTGGGTGTTTCTTAATGCAGGAAGGTAGAGTGAATGCTTATGCTTCGCACTAGTTGATGTCACGACCCGGAATCCCCACCATCGGGACCGTGATGGCGCCTAACATTCCACTTGCTAGGCAAGCCGACGTTAGAGAATTATTAAGCTAATCCTTATTCAATTCAGTAAATAACAGCAAGGAAGCGAAAATGAAATACAACGAGTGCGGAATAATATAACATCTTCATTAATTACTACCACCCGGATTTGGAGTCACAACTCACGAGCTACTATGATTTACTACAAACAGAGTCTGAAAATGGAAAATACACTATTTTGAAGTAAGGAAACAGTAAATGATAAAACTAGGAAGAGACTCCAGGGTCTGTGGACACCAACAAATCTACCTTGGGTCTCCTAACAGCAAATCCAAGCTGCTAAGCCTCACGATCAGCTAGGGCCGGTACCAAAATCTGCACTAGAAGTGCAGAGTGTAGTATCAGTACAACCGACCCCATGTACTGGTAAGTTTCGAGCCTAACCTCTATGAAGTAGTGACGAGGCTATGACAAGACACCTACATAACAAACATGTGCAATTTAACAGTATATGTACAAATAACAGCTAGACATGTACTATTGGGAGGGGAAACACGATGAGGGGAATACGAGATAGAGAACTACAGCAGAATGGTAACTTGAACAGTCAATACACTATGAATCAATAAGAACAAGTAAACACAGTAAAGGAAAAAATGCACGGCATCACCCTTCGTACTTTTACTCTCAACCTCACCATAAAATCAATAGAAACGACATGACATCACCCTTAGTACATTAACTCTCATAACATGGCACGGCGTCACCCTTCGTGCATTAACACTCACAATATGGCAAGACATCACCCTTCATGCATTAACACTCACAATATGGCACGCCATCACCCTTCGTGCATTAACACTCACAATATGGCACGACATCACCCTCCGTGCATTAACACTTACAATATGGCACGGCATCACCCTTCATGCATTAACACTCTCCCTTACCATAATGCAATGTAAAAATAACAACAAGGAGATAAAATAACAAGTACAAGCCTTAGTTCAACATTTGGTTCCACAATATCAACCTCAACTTCGGAATCAATACTCAATTATCACCAGAAGATCCATAAACATGATAAAAATGATCAATTTAACAATACTAGTCTAAACATGAATAACATGAACAAAGGAAGCTATAATTGCAAGAAACCAAGCCCCGCCTGCATGCTTTAACCCGACTACAACATATAAATACTCGTCACCTCACATATACGTTGTTCCCCAACATTTAAACATGTAGCAAATAGACAAACAAGCCATATTACCTCAAGTCAAGGTTAACCACGACACTTACCTCGCTCAAAAGTGTCACGACCCAAAATCCATTAAAGGTCATGATGTCGCCTAACACCGCTGTCAGGCCAACCAACCTTGACTAATTAATTTAATTACTCATTTTAGTATTTTTGAATCGAAATTTTCTTCAATTAAATAGTAAAGATAGAACTCCTAGAGTAAGTGATAAATATTTTAGCAACTAAATTACTAAACAACCCATAACCACTCCCTAAACCCGGTGTCACGAGTGCATGAGCATAAACAAGAGAGTAAAATAAAATACAGCATCTGTCCGGAATACAAATTAGATAGGAAAATATAAATAACTCTGAAGGAGACTCTATTGGCTGCGGATCATAATATAGAATGTAGCTCACCTAAGTCCCCGCATTTTAACCACACCTCTGCGCTCACAAGGCCTCTAGACATATCTGTACCTGCACAAAAATGTGCAGCAAGTGTAGTATGAGTACGTAAATAATGTGTACCCAGTAAGTATCAAGCCTAATCTCGAAGAAGTAGTGACGAGAGGTCGACTTTGACACTCACTAAGGGTCAATAATATTAGAATGGAAATATTTAAATCAACATGATTTATTGAAATTACAATAATGTTCCTTAACCAGCAAAAATAATTAATTCATTAAATCCCAATAATTTCCCATTTATCAAATTGCTTCACAAGTTGCAATAAAATATCAAGCTATCGTATTATTATTATTATTATTATTATTATTAGGTACGATGTCTGCCGAGGTCGTTCGGCCTGATCCAGAGTGTCGTGTACACTGCCGAGGGACGTGCGGAGCGATCCATAGATGCATCTATACTGCCGAGGCGTTCGGCTCGCTCCACAAGAAAGGAGGACATTTTCTTATGAACCTCCAGAATGATAATATATTATTAGGCTAACACATAAGGATATACAATTCCTATTAACAGTCAAGTAATTTGCACAAAAAATCAAGTATGTGAAATTTCGGTCCTTTACTATTTCCTCTAACAATTTCCAATATAATTCCAGTACTTTAATTTATAAAGGATGCAATTATTACAAGTAAATCATGATTT